>JABASM010000428.1:0-23225 GCA_019776545.1 Brachystomella parvula
TCACAGCAAGAAAAGCTCCCAACTCATTCCGCTAGAAATGAGTGAAGGTGCTCTCTTCCCTCCTTCTTTCTCTGCGGTGGCGCCTGCATATTGTTAACCCTAATCCCTTCGTTCACAGCACACCGGAAACTCTTAGGGAGAATACTGAAAAACTTTAGGAATGAAGCTTTTCAGGGATCACGGCTACCCAAATCATATTTTTAATTTTTAGCTGGATTCTCTGTGTCCAATAGCACTACTTTTGGGCTTTTGTAATAGGCTCATCTTCCGCCCCTAGTGTTGTCCAAAATTGTCAAGGCTTGATGTTGTCTGTCCGTTTTTCTTGTATTTTGGAGTCTCTTGTTTGGAGTAAACCCTTTCGCTTCGATGATATCCTCGCTTTCCTTTCCTTACATATTCCCTGGACGTCTAAAATTGAAGTCGAATATGCTACTTTGGCTAAGTAAAAGACATACGAAACTTTAAACATACAAGTAAAAGAATCGGGCATGTATTTAATCCTCAGATGCAAAAATGACTTTACAGAGGTAAAGTTCCGCAGATAGAAAGAGTGAAAATTCCGAATGGAAGTTGGAAGTTCAGATGCGATTAATGACAGATGGCCAAAGGCAGATAGATATTTTGAAAACACATATAGCCTTTTTTGAAAACTCAGATAGCTTTTTTTGAAAACTCAGATAGCTTTTTTTGAAAACTCAGATGACTAATTATAGGGAAAAAATTCCAGTTGATGGAAAAGATCATGGGAAACTGGGCCATGAGCGGTACAGGGGCCCATAGGGTATGGTTAAAATTTTTCCAATTTAAAACAAGAATATGTTATGTTCAAGGATTTATAATTTTGGGAAAACTTAAAAACATTTCAGATTTCGGAGAAAAACTTCAGTTCATTGAAAAGATCGTGGGAAGCGGGGCCATGAGTGGGACTTAGGCTCATGGGGCCCATGCAACTTTATATGCCTAATATGACGCGTCGAAATTTTTCGTAAGTTTGAGACTTTTTCGGAGGCTATCTCAAGCTTCCAACATATCACATTCGTGGTCAAAGACTGGGTAAAGTCCACCCGCACCTGCACATATTTTTTAAAAAACTACGAGTGCAAGCACGTGTATGGCATCACTGCTGTACACAAGAAAGTATTTTTTAATGCCATAGACAAGCAGATTCCCATAGAACAAAAGAGGAAGAGGGGAAGGCCCGCTTGTGCCAAAAACGCTTTTGTTATTCAATAATCAGTATCTTGGATCTGATTTTCTGATATATCCTAATACCTATCTGTTAATGTATTTGATTTCATCTTTGACCTGCCCATCTGCTGAATAAATTATTCTATCTGTAAAAAGCCTACCTATGGATTCCTAAATCCTATCTGAATTTGTCATCTGTGTTCTCATTTTTTTTTCATCTGAATTTCCATTTCTTCTAACGGTGGTTCAATATTATCCCAAAGAATCGCGTATATTTTTGTACCTTTTAGTACAGCCAGATGTTTAAATATTCGACAACTGACTGAGGACTACTAAAGTTAACTCTAAAGGGGAGGAGGGATTACTATGAGCCATGTGACTTAACGGTTAAACTGCACCAACTATCCCCATCTGAAATGTACCAACTATCCCCACTACCAATTTTTTCAAAAAACCAATTTTTACGAAAATGTTTTGCAGAATTCTAAATTTCCAAAAACAGAGCCCTAATAAGAATACCTCTTTGAAGTTTTTCAGCATTTTTTTAGTATCAGTAGTTAAAAAAACAGTAAGATTACCAACCTGGACTGGAAAATACCACGGTTTTCTCAATCCAAAGTCAGAGGGAAGTACTTGCTCCAGGTAAAGAGTGAGAACCATGTAGAAAATAATACTTGCGATTTGCAGAAGAATCAGATATCCAGGGACAGTTGGCTCAATGTTCGGATCCACTGGGCTAAAAAGAGTTTTGAAAGAAAGGCCCGGACCTAGAATATTCAAGATTGAATTGCCGGTTAAATGCCGGTTAAATCGTAAAGATCATGTTTAGGCTGAACGTTTGAAAAATCTAAAATATTTAGCTTTTCATGCAATTGTGGAAACTGGGTTCATTTATGCTTGAAATCTTACTTTCAAAAATATGGCACCCAAAAGACGAAGAAAAATAATGTTGAATTTTTTTCACGCTCAAAGTGGCGAACTTCAAACGAAGAGTACGGGTAGGCCCTTTAAAGTTTATCCAACTTCTAAATAGCCTAAATTACACAGCTTTTCAATTAGATGTTGAAAATGGGCTCAATCACCCTTGAATATACCTATTTTTGAAAATAAAGCATTCAGATAAAGAAATGGAATCTTAGCGTTTGCTGGAAATTCTTGTGCAAAGGGTTTTACAGCAAGGGGCGCAAAGTTGGGACGAGGAGGAGGAGTACAAATCAACGTTTTAAGATATCTGAACAAATAAATTGCCTATAAAATTTTCTTTTTCGAGCAGTTTTTGAAAATATGTTCATAGATCTTTGGACTTTTACTTATGAGTCCGTGGCAGCCAAAAATATTAAATTTGCTTTTTGAATGCTATGAAAAAGTTTTTTTCTCGTTTTCCGAAAGTCATATTTTTAAAAACATAAGTTTAAGACCGGAAAGGTATTCTTCAGCAAAATTGACCGTCCTCATTACCCCGCCCAAGTTTCTAAAATCTCCGTCTAACACCTGGGTGGATCCTAGAATTTTACCTGGGTAAAGCTTGCGTTGGACCAAGGGACCTTGAGACTTGTTTTAATCAATGCCTTGCTTATAGTAAACCCAAACGACTAAGTTAAAACAGAAGAGAGAGACTGCCATGAGACTTAACATGTCGGAGAATTCTAATTCCACCCTGGTAATCCAGCCCACACCTACCCAAGTAAAATTCTACCGCATGCCTCGAAAGTCCTTTGGTAAATCAGCTTTCTGGGTGGGTAAAATTCTACACGAGTGAAACTACTACGCAGGCCGTTTACATTACTCGAGTCAAATTTTCCCCCGTCTACTCAGGTAGTGTGAACTGCCCCGAAGGAATTTGAGGTGTCATGGGCGGGTGACTGTACGCATCGTATACGGTAGGATAATACAAGTAACACCAGCTTCTTACCATTCTTTGTGAGAATAATGCCTGCAATGTAAAGGTGATGTAACGAGAGACACGGAAGGAAACAGGACAAGTACTTGAACATCGTGGTCAAGCTCAGCGACTGGCCCTTTTCGGCCATCACTTCTATGGAGACAGAGACAACGAAAAAGCTCAGAATCCAAAGTACCAGCGTTGCCGCGATCCCCATGGAAGCTGTAAAATATATGGAAGGCATGGTAAGGATTAGTTGCTTCCTAACCGCTGAAGTTTAGGTAAGAGCTGCATCCGTATTTTTAGGCTATTTTTATAGAAGTAAACTACCGCAAATGTTCTAATAGAAGCTCCGGCTTCTATTTTAAAATTCGCCCTGCGGACCCGGCTTGTATTAGAACCGCGGCTTCCATTAGAACCCGGCTTCCATTAGAACCCGGCTTCTATTAGAACCCGGCTTCCATTAGAGCATTTACGGTATAAGCGGACTCCTTTGAAAATCTTACGGGCGTAGGGAATTCATGGCTTAAAAGTACAGTAGGGGTCGAAAGACTTTTGTGACACGCGCGACGCGCTTATACAGCAAAGGCCACCCGAAACGAGAAAAATCAAAATGTAAATTCAATGCTACTAAATGCAGAAGGGCTTGAAGCAAAACATGCGTAGTATAGTAAGTTTGTTTGGACATCGCTTTCATAATTGTTCAAGCTCGATCCAGCCCGATCCAAATTTTTGTTGAGCTGGTTTTCACCTGCCCTTCAATGATAAAATTTAGCCAGCTGGGGGGGGGGGGGGGGGGGGGGGAGGGGGAAGTAACCCACGCCCTGCAACCGAGCAGGCAGACGCCAGGATTATTGCGCATGCTGTAGGACACAACTGTGCGAATGTTTTTCAACAGATTTTCACTGGTAGTAGCCTACTACGCCTGCTGGATTATCTACTCTAAGAACGGGTGTATGCCACAGTGTTGTGGTTTTGTCCAGCTAAAACTACTTTGGCTGGAAAAAACCGGAAACGGTTTTAACCGGCTAAAACTGGTTTAAACCAGCTAATACTGAAAAAAACGGCTTTCTCTACAAATTTTCTGTTCCAAGCAAGGGAGAAAGAAGCATTAAGGCTTCTTTGTCAAGATCGTGTGGATTGCCGAATCTATAAAAGCAAAAAAATGATTTCCCTAACGCCAAATTTTGGAAAATTTCTCTTTCGCTTTTCCCGGTTCACGTGATTTTAAATAATTTTTAGTTTTAGCCACCATGGTTTAATAAACCCTTAAAACTCAAGTGGTTCATCCTCGTTAAAACAACCATGGTTTAAACTAGGATAAGAGCACCCCCCGGTTTAAACAGTCCAAGACTGGTGTGTCAGGTGTTTGGACGATGCATGTGTTACCACATTTCGATCGCCGCTTTTAAGCAAAGATTGAAAAACGGAGACTAAAAAAAAGAAGCTTTTGATATGAGAAGCTCTTATTTGATATTTCAAAGGGTAGATCTCACGCCAAATTCTAAAATGTTAAAGAAAATGCTTTTCTAACTTACCGTTTTCAAAGAATTGGGAAATGAAAAAAAGGAAAGCAGTACAAGCCAGGACGTGAAGCGTGAAGATAACAATCCATAGTATAAATGACTCCCCTGGTGACTCAGAACCTAAGATAGGCTTGCATTCAAGTTTATTGGGGCAATGCACTGGCGCAAACCCCGTCAACTGCGTAAAGAAAACAGCGAGAAGAAGAACAGTTAGGCCCTGGATTGCCAAGGTGCTGATGACCCAACCCATCCAGTGCATCCAATTGGGTAGCCCCATCATCTTCATCAACTCCTGCTCAAACCATGAGGCATTACAAGGGGGGATGAAATATTTTCCGACGTAAGCTTACTTTGACCCCAGTGTGTTTTTCTTTGATAACCGACATAAGAATTCCAGGGATGAGAACAACGAAAAGAAAGGTTAGCAGACTGGTATCAACTATATACTCCCTATGCGGTCGGCCTTCAGAAGCAGACCTCGCACCGTAGAGGTAAGATTTCTCTAGTACCCTCTGCTCATGTTCTTGTGGTAGGCCAGTTCGAGTACTCGGGGGGAAAGGGAGGGGTTTCATTACAACGGTGAGCTACCCAAAGGAGATCAAACGCTGATATCAGCTAGGTTTCGATTTCTTTGGTATAGTACAGCTTCTTTCTTTTTTTTTCTTTCGCAAAAAGAAAGGAAAACTGGTTTCGAAAAAAGACAAATTTTGGGAACCAATTCTTTTGGCCGAGCAGAGGGCAAAACCTTCTGTCCAAAACTAGACTATTTGGGAAGAAGTTGTGGTACTTTTTCCATTTGCGGGATTAACCCCATCAACCGGCCGGGAGTTGAAAAAAAAGAAAAAAGTGAACAAAAACGTACCATACCAAAGAAAACGAAACCTCCGTATATTATTTACAAAAACGAAATGAATTGGGTGGCTTTGGCTCACCTTATTCAAGCTTTGAAGATCAGCGTTTCCGTTTTGCTCTGCGATTCCTGTAATGTAAGCCTTTTCAACAAGAAACTGAAGCCCCAAAAATCCACTGTAAACGTACACAAAATCTGCCAAGGGAAGGTTTAGAGATTTCTAAGAATTCCTATTTCATTATTAGCCCCTGACTCACCGTCACTGTATACAGAGTCCTTTCTTTCCAGTTCTTTGAAGCGGAGCTTCGTTCCCATTCTTCCAATCGGACCACGGTCATGATAACCCATTCTATCCACCATTCGTATTTGATAAGCCAGCTTCTTTCCCGTTCTACCAGCTTCCTCGAAAATAATTGCTCCAATGATGATACCCAAATCCTGTTCATCCCTAGCTCGCGATTCCTCTTCCAAGATTGCTGCTTCGATATGATCTTCTGATTTGTATTCCCGAAAAACTAGAATTTTAAAATGAACCATCTCAAAAATTCAAACTTTCCTTTTGTATAAATCCGGTGGTGCAAAAATTTCGACTTAATTCAAATCTTGAAACTGACAAAGGAAGCATTTTGAGTGAGGTATATATTACAATAATGTTTGTAGATGATTATGATAGCCCGACTTGGTCGAGCTATTGCATTTGCTGTGTCTGTCTGTCTGTGAACACCAGTTATAATCGCAGTGGCACGTCACGAACAATCCCAATGGGTACTTTTAAATGGGAATATTAGAGTCATTGGGATTATTACTGCCATTGGAAACCGTCAATGGGATTATTACTGTCATTGGGATTATTACTGTCATTAGATCAGGTTGAAAATGTTAGGTTTTCATACGGATGTCGTAGCCAGTGAAGACCTCATTAACGCGTTCGTGACCGGGACTCAAACCACGGACACCGTGTTGAAAATGTTCGGTTTTCATACGGATGTAGTAGCCAATGGCAGTCGCATCAGTGCGCTTTGAATTTTTGAGTACGCTATACCAAGTCGGGCCCCTTTAATTTTATGCTTGCATAGGTTTTTTACCTTATGGGGAGCTTGAAAAGGAATTTAAATAAGCCATTACAGAAATGAAGGAAACTCGCAGGTTTGAGTAGCTGTGTAAATTGATAACATTTTTGCAGGCAAACTATGCGGTGAAACGGTCGCGCTGGTGTGTATGTCAAACCCTCTCTTTGTGAGCAAGAAGGGCGAGAGTCTCGAATCTTTTATCAATTAATCTTGAGTATTAGCCGTTTCATGAATTTCTTGAAACTAGCATAAATGTAACGTAAGCTGCTCACAGTATTTTTAAAGTTCAAACCTGAGAACTTTGTTGCTTCTACTGGTATTTGGTTCAAAGGATAAGGCAGGCTACGAACTATCCTGAGGGCTTACTGACTTCGAAGACTAACATGCTGCCGGGGTTCGTCAGAAACTCACTTTTGATTTCTAGCCATTCGGAAAAAATCCAAGAACACTTACACAAAGTAACAGGCAAAAATGATTAACGGGCGCGAGAACTCTTAGTCGAAAAATGGGTGTTTTGGAAAAATGCTAATAAATATGCGTTTCAGCGTCTTGTTTGCTGATATTTCAGCGGAAAAGTTTAAGTTAAAAAACGGTAATTCATAAAGACAAGATGCTGAGCCTTGCAAGATTTCATCGAGTTTCGTCAACCCCTGTTTGAGTAATGGCCGATCGAAACACAGAAAAAATAGTTCACACTTTTTTATTTAGTTCTCAACCTCAACATACTTGCTTCTTGAGAGAGAAAACATTTTTCCAGCAGTTTCGAGCAAAGCACCAGGTAAATTGCGGCGAAATTAAAAAAAAATATCAAACCTCGTAGGTTTCTACAAGGTCTTGTGCATGTTTTTTTGGATAAATAGTCAGTGTGGAGATTTTTGTTGAGCGAGGGTGAAAGCTCTAGACCTCACGTTCTGTGAAGGTTGCTTCATTAGTACAAGGTGCCATCTTGCAGAAAATTTTACCCATCCGATCAATGAGACTCTTGGTGTCAGCGTTAACTGGAGTGTATGCAATAAAGTTAGGTTGGGGACTTGGTGAGTATCCGGGGCTGCCATCGTCTTCGTTGGGATAAGGAACCTTGACCTCTCCTCTCTCTGACGCAGTCGCATCGAGAAATGGGTAGACCTCGTTGATCTCCCTGTCCCTTCTCATATAGAGACGATGAAACAGAATTCTGCAGAGTTCCTTGAGTATAAAAAAAGAAAATGTTAAAACTCCCTTGACGCACTTACGTTCCAAAAAAATAGTCCAGGCGGTACCCTCTCCGTGAACACGCGAGTGTCAAAGTACTGGGGTTCTTGGTTGGTCCCCAGATTGGCGCTTCCTCCACGATGCCCGCCTCTTTCGTCCTCTCCTCCTTCTCCCTCTCTTAGACCATTACGGCTGGGAGGTGAATGTCCAGCGAAAAAAATGTAAACAATTAATAGAAAGAACAATGGCCAGCCGATTTGAAAAAAGGTGTAGCAGCGACTACGGCAAATTATTTGAAAATTCTTCCAAATGATGAGACCCAGTTTACGCCTGCTATCCATTCCTTCGGCCTGAGAATAATCAAGCCTCGAACAGGAAGAATTTTAGCTTTAGGAAATTATGAAGGCAAGCAGAAATATTGAGAGAAATGTCAAGCAAATTAAGCAATTAATTAAATTAGTTTTTTTCCTTTTTGTGAGAGGAAAAAACTGAACAGAAGAGACCGCATAACAACAAATAAAAAGAAAAATTCGCAACCCTAACAACAAAATGAACGTCGGTTGAACTTATAGGTAGCTATAATAGTCACAATACTGTTGTTGTACACAATACTGTTGTGTACATTTTAGTTATGCTGAACATTTCGCAAACTATTGCACTTTCTCCAATTCCTTGCGTGAATTAATTTCCAGAAGTTGCTAATAAGTTGCTAATAATAATAAGAGGAAAGTCACTGGTGTGGGACTTTACCTGTCGGGACACCTTTGCAGCGTCCTACCTGCCTGCCACATCTATTCTTCCTGGTTCTGCAGCGGAGAAGGCTGAGTTGAGCAAGTCGAAAAAGTACGAGTTTCTGCAGGATAGAAATATTTTCATACCTGTGGCTGTCGAGACGAGTGGTATTTGGGGTCGTGAAGCTTTACACTTGATCAGGGCAGTTGGTAACAGGATCAAATTGAAGACTGGGGAAAAGAAATCAACTAGCTACCTGTTTCAGCGCTTAGGAATAGCCGTACAACGAGGGAATGTGGCATCAATTCTAGGGACTTTGCCAAGAGGCCGGGATCTTGGGGAAATTTTCTACCTATAACGTCAATGTATAAACAGTGCTAATCTCAAAAGTGAAAGTGAAGTGAATAAAACCTAGTTGCTAATAAGGATATTATCGTATTTCTATTAGCCTGGGCCGCATGCAAAAAATACAGCGTCTTCCAAATTACTAACCAACCACTAAAAATCGACATAAATCGCCTTAACTTCACTCAGAAGTAGCTTGTATGGAAACGAGGAAGAGTTTTGTCTCGGTGGTGAGTCATCATTTTTTAAGACCTCGGACCCTTATGAAAAGACTGGGTTTCAGAGAGGCTTTACCCCTTTAGGCTCAATTTTATCCCACCCGATTTTTCCTTTTTGATCGCCGGAAAAACTGCTCGAACGCACTTGTTCCGAGGTTTCCCAGAGACGCTTCTATTCATCTTATTCTCATTGCCCAAAAGCGCGTTAGCCGATCTTTATGAGATTAAACAAATTACTCTATAGAGGCCTTCTCAGCTATGCCTAATTTTTTAGCTTTTTAGGTTTCCTAATCTTCTTGCTGAAAAAAGTAGTCAAACCAAAACCCTTGGAAATTCCACAGGCGATTTCGCATTCTTGCGATTTTTCTTGGCCACAGCAAAAAAGCCAACGAGAACGAAGTAAAAACTCAAACTCAAAATTCTGCCGAATCGCCTAAAAATTATTCCTACACAAGAATTGAGAAGTTGAACCTCCTGTCCTGTGGAGAACTTTCTGACTAATGCTATGAAATCCGGCAAAACGAAAACCTGGTCTGTTGGGTTATCGTAAAAGATGTCGCATCTATTTTATTCTGTGGGAAAGCTCTAAAACGGTGCTTTGCTTTCGATATTCAAAACATTAAACCTGAATAAACAAAGCTCAATTTGCAGGCTCAGCCGCAAGGAGTTAGCTGTGAGCTTAAAACATACATGTATGCAAAGGAATTCACAAGCCTCCTGCTTAGGCCTCTGTGACCAGAAAATATTCAAAACCGAGGAGAGTAAAATTATTTTATTTTAAGATAAGACTGGTATGTGCGCCTTCTGCAACCTGCAAAAAAGGAGCAATAGTAGAAAAGTACGTGGGGTGGAGGAGATGCCCAAATGCCCAAGCGATTTCAGTATTAAAAAAATCTCAGAAGCTAAATCGTTTAAAAGCCAAACACCGATGGAGAAAGACCGGGAACACATTCGTTCACCCATTCGCGGCGGCGTTCTCTCTATTATTCGTGAGCGGGAATCTGGAAACACTATGAATAAAATAGTATAAGACTCCTCAAGATCTTTATTGGTTCATAAGTATCGGAGTGGTATACCTGGTGCAACTCCTGACTTGAGCAAGACTGGTCAATAAGTTGCTGAAACTGACCTTCCAAAAACTAGATTTATAGTTCTATTTTTTATCTAGAATTAATCATCGTTTCTTAGCAACTATGATCAAGGTTTTGATGGAGTGTATGCATACTCGAACCATTTCTTCAGAATCTTGGCTGAGGTCATCATACCTCACTCAACTCGTAGTTTTCCTTGTATGCCATCTGAGAGAAGCCCATCTGAATCTGGTTTGCATGCTCAAAATACATATATGCTATGCATTGAAGTTGCTTGGTTAATTCTGAGTAAATGGAGCGTCCTATACCAAGTTTTTATAGATAATTCTGTTCTGCAGGTTTTGACGCTTATAAACCTCATGCATGCATGTGTCATTTTAGCAACCTTGAACCAAGTTATTCTTTGCAATTATTTCTATTCGTCTGCTATTCTGATATACTGTCTAATTTTTCCCTCAGAATCGCTGGACTTGTCACATACATTTCTGTTCCTGAACGAAAACGGACAAAGGAAGCATTATTCAGTAAGCCTTTATACAAACATTTCTCCAGTACCAGCTTTTCATGTAACTGAAGAGCGAATTTTAGAAAAATGGCGTTTTCTTCTTTGTTTTCCATTGCTCCTGTGTAAAAGCTACTCGGGGTTACTAACTTTGTAATTCCTACGTGGCAAACAGCTAAAAAAGCTTCTTTTTCTTTTCGAAAAGGCTTTACGCCGTCTTCAGAAGCTGAGATTGTGGTGCACTTTTGGGATTGACATGAATGAGTCCCTCTTACTTTTCTACTAGATATTTCTCGAAAAGGATTATAGAATTCAAAATTCAAAAAGTTGGCATTTTAAGAAGGCATGGTCAAAAGAGAAAAGAATTAGGTACATATCTGTAAACAGTCGAAATAATTCTCACAATGCCCCAAATCAGGTGGGACTAAGCAATATTAGATGATCGAATGGGCAAAGAATGGCTTTTCTGTTTACGAAGAAGAATTTTTTCTTTGATCGCTGCTGTTATACCACTATGAATATTTTATTAGGCACCTAGGAAAAAGGAGAAGAAAAGCCGGGTCTAGTTATCCCGCTTGTGGGCGGAGTTACCCCATTCGACTGTACCATTCGCTGGTTGAAAAATCATGTAACAAGATCTGTCAGAATTTTGTCTTCGGTGTTTCGGAAACGAGCGGACGTTCCCTCTTCGGGTACGCCAAGGTTATTCTGACCGCATGTACAGTACATCCCAGTGCGTTTTGAAAAGCGGATTTCCTAAATCCAAAGTTTTGGATTCATTTTAGATGATCTGATAATCTGCAAGCAGTTTTTCTTTTTGTTTCAGATGCTTATCAATTGAGTTCTACGAAGAAAAAAAAAGAAGAATTGCCTGGTCCGGACATTCATTTCGGAATAATGGGAGGGACAAGCTCAACCTATGTCTACAATTCTACGAATTACTCCGCCTATGTTCATTTTAATGATGGTGGTGAATCTGGTGGGTACTGGCTCAGTAGTGGGGGTGGCTCAACGAAATGGACTTGCATTTCAAATGAAAAAACTATCAAAGTAGAATTACATAGCAAAGGCCGAGCTGTCAAGTTTGTCAAGTTCTCGGCTTCCCATGACATTTCATGGGTCATTAGGCATGACGGGGTGATTCAGCAAAAATATGGCGAGAACATTTCATGTGAAGACCCTAATGGGCCTTTCTACAGCTGGGACGTTGACAATGAGCGTTACTATCAGCAACAAGAGGAAGCAGAGGCTCAACGTCAGCGTGAAGCGGAAGCTCAAAGGCAACGGGAAGCAGAGGCACAAAAGGAAAGGGAAGCGGAAGCCCAAAGGCAACGGGAAGCGGAAGCCCAAAGGCAGCTAGAAGCAGAAGCTGAAAAAGAAAGGGAAGCAGAAACTCAAAGGCAACGAGCAGAAATTCGGGAACAGATAAAGGGAGCTGAGAGATTTCAGGCTGAGATCAAATTAAAAGACGAATTACGCAAGGAGAAGGAAAAAGAAGAAAAAGTCCAGACTAGCGGTAAGACGTAAGAAAGAGCAAGGTTTGCAATTCTGAAGTGGCAGGAGCTTCCTCACCGTTTCGCCTGTCCATCCGGAGCGCTTCGAACACTGAGAAATAGCAGATATTGTTGAGACAGTAATGAGAATGGCGCAAACCCCAATATCATTTTTGCGGAACCCATGTACGTAACTGAGAGATGACTGCGTAGTCAAAGGGCTGCAATGTTGAGTCAAGAGCGCGTTCGTTCGGGACTTACCGCAAGTTTTTAACTAAAAACTGACAACAGCACAAATACTTTGTTTCTTAGGATCCCAAGCCAATTCCGGCCTTACGTTTTTTGTGTCAGCGCAAAGTTGCTTTTGTACAAAATAACTAATTGCTGGAATTCTTACTACTTTTAGTTGGACTTTTGTCGGATGCGAATGCGGATGAAAACTTGACGCTCGGCTCAATTGCAGAAGTAATTCCAACTGAGAAGCCTGAAACCTTGCTAAACAGCGAGATCTTCGAAAGATGGGGCATCGGAACAGAACACATACGCCACAATCTTTACTTGAACATAGTTTCAGAAGTGGCTAATGAGGAAATATTGAGTGACCATGGTTTTGCTTCTCTCAACGAAATTCTGATGGACCCCAACATCCCACAACTAGAGAAGACCTTTCTATTTGAAATATTTGAACTGATTCTACAGAAAGGGAACCAAATCAACATACAGCAAGTGACATCCTTTCTGAGTATATTTATAGAGTCGGAGAACGCATTGAACCAGGTAGCAGTGGAGTACCTGGCGGCTGCAAGGTGCCACAAGCCCGTTTACCTCTACGCCCGAAATCATTTTGGCGACGGCTACACTGTTTCCACCGAAATATTAGACTCCTTAGCAACTTCCTTCTGCTCAAGCGCATATTCTTCGGCAGAAGATCGATACGAGCCACTTATTGAGCTAATTCTCAAGCTTTCCCTAACAGAGGAGCAACGACGAAGCGGTGCATTCCTCGAATTCTTGAACAAAGTACTTGAGACGGATTACGATACCATGCATCAGGTCACGCTTATCGATCACATTGAAAATGCGGCGTCATATCCACAATTCAAATTATCCTCCAAATCCCTGTCACGTATCATTCACCTTGCTTCTGAAATTGAGGTTGAATCCCGGCTGAGTCTGGTAAGCATCCTTTCTAACTCCGCTTTTACCAACCGTGCCAGCATACTTGCAAACAAAGATGAAATTTGGGGCTTGATGAAAAAAGGGTCAAGCCTCTGGCTCACAAATTTTCAAGATTACACACCCATCTGCATCCTGATCCGAAATCTGTGTGTTGCAAAAATTCCACTGCCAAATAATGACGTACTGCATTTTGCAGTCGAGCAACTTTCGCTCCCATCTTCCGGAAATTCTGCCGGTTGGATTCCACAGCTCGAAAGCATGCTTCTGGCAATGATACCAGCCTACATGTCGCATTCTCCAGAAGCTCGGGAGGAACTCACTCAACGGATTATGATTCTGACTGGATGCCCAGCCTCAGCGAGAGTTATCCAAACTTTCCTGGAGGAACTTTTATTTGAAGAAAGATTCTTGGACAAATCTCGGTTTCAGATCTTACTACAAAACTTTAATGAATATTTTAAGGACGCTGGCGAAGAAATTATGAGTTCTTTGTTTGGAAGCATTGGAGAAGCTGCTATAGCGGGACTTTTGCCTGAAATGACGGAAGAAATCCTCCCTCAATTTTCGATTTCTTTAGCAAACTGGACTTCTTCCGTTGCCCAACCCCTATGCCAAATTTTATTGAGTCTTAGCCATGATTCAATCTGCAACGTCGCCTTAAACCTGGATCCTCTTTTGCGTGTGCTCGAAAATCCTGGGAACAACGACGCTTACCGAAATGCATCAAAAGTGTTGTGTGTAAAACTGGGAAGCGGGCCAATCCAAGGACTCGCATTTGAGAATCTCCTGCCTGGACTTGTGTGTGGAGACATTTCTGTTGTTAGAGCGGGAAAACGAATTTTTCTCAAGCTCCTCAAATTCGGCGGGAATGAGGACCTAGCGACATCCGTTTTGAAAACAGCTCTCTCATCCATCCCACTTGGAGAAAATGAGAACTGCCGTCGGGTACTAGTTTCCATGCTTTCCCTGCTTATGAAATCTCAAATTCGAGAAGGAAATTTTGAAGAAAGTATTGATTATCTCAAGTATTTCAGCAACAAGAATTCAGGGCGTCTACAAAAATCTATCGTCCTGTCCTTTGAGAATTTCGTCCAAGAAACTGAGGCCGGGTTTTCCTTAGGTTCCCTGATGAAGATGATGGAAGAAGAAATTCCTTCAAACTCTCCACTTTGGTTTCTTTTTTCGTTTTTACCGAACCCTCTACTGGCACTGCTTGCAAAACTCCAGGGTTTCAGCCCCTGTGCGCAGGCTTCCTTACGAAATTTTGATATGGAGCCTGTGGAACTTTCAGAAGGCTCTTATTTTAAAAAAGAAGAATTGGAACAGGGAATTCTGAATTTGTTATTTGGACTATCGCTGTACGGAATTGAGATCGCTGAAAGTGTCGATTTTGTGAAATCCCAAGCTGAAAATTCTGTGTTGGCTCAAATTATCCTGAAAAAGATTGAGGAAGATCAGCGCTCAGAGGAGCTTAATATTTATCAACCAAGTCCAGACCACTGGTTTTCAGATTACATGGGTTTTAACGAAAGTTCTGCTGCAGACTATGCCACGGAGCAGTACAAATACTTCAAGAGCGTTCATAGTCGCCATGAGAAAAGCTGGAAACGTGACCGCGCTCTGATTCTATTTTCATCTCTTCAAATTCAGCAGAACCCGAACCGTGCACTTCAAATTCTCAAGCCCCAGCTAAGAAAAATTCAAAGCTGCAGGAAATCTGATGCTGAAAATAAACTCTACAACCGCCAAGGCGTGGTTCTGCATAAGCTTATGGCGTCTGCCTACGCAAAGCTTGGAAACATTGAGCAAGCTAAGCAGCAAATAGAATCAGCCTTAGAATTTCATGTTCCCGAATTTCAACAAAAATTAATAAAATTTAAAGAAGAGCTGAAAAGTATGCCTGATCCAAAGGTTCTAGAAAAGTTTTTCCTAAAAAACTACACTGAGCATGGATTTTATCAAATGCTACTGGAGAATTCAAATGTTGAGCAAGTTGCAAAGGTTCAGTACAAATCAGCTGTCAAGCTACTAGTAGCTTCCGGTAAATCCAAAGAAGAAATTTCTGAGATATTGCCGATGCTGACGGAGAGACGCGGGTTTTATGATTTTGGAATCCTGGCCACCCTGCCTAACCCTGACGACTGGGAAAGTGCCTTTCTCCTCTCAGAAATTTTGCAGAAACTAGGGGAGGAAGTAGAAAATATCGTACCACAATGGAACCAATTAAAACTCTCTTTTTCGAAAGAAGATTTTATAAAAATTGCCTACAAGTTGTCAGAGATTGCCCCTTCGTTGACTGCCTTCCAAGCTTCCATGCTTCTGGAGATGATTGAGGATACTGGAGCACCCGACGACATTTTTACCGGAGCCAATGATGAAAATGAGTGGCGTCGGAGACTTTGGAAAAAATGGTTGGAAGTCAAGCTTTCTGAAAACTTTGATGAAAATGAATCTGAAAAAATATGGAGCCTCTTTCTGCTTTCAAAGCTCAGCATATCAACTTTATCAGAAGTTCTTGAGAAAATTGGCGAGGAAAGCCTGGAGATGACGCGATTCCTCCAAACTTATACTCAAATGAACTCAGATACGAGATTAGCATCCCTGCAAAATGTACTGGATCCAGAGGGAACCATCACCCTCCAGATATGGCTACAAGAGAATGACCATGATTTTTTTAATTCCCATCTACGAAATTACCTTGGGGAAGCTGAGATCACCAAATTAAATACTCTTACTGAACTCTGTATGCTCCTCAACAATTCATTTTCGTCTTTAACGGTTTCGGAAATTTTGAAGAAAGTATTTGACGGTTCTCGCAGCCCTTCCTCCCAGCAAGATTTTGGGCTGCAGCTTCTTACCATGCTACAAAGCTACCGCTACACCGAAATGGAAGACTTCAGCTTCATTCACGAAAATTTAAGCCCAGATTCTACTGGGAAATTTTTTGAGAAAAATTCTCAAATTTTACTCGGCTCAGTAGCCCCTAAGGCCAAGCCCCTTAGCCTCCTTATCGAGGAGCTGGAGAATGAAAATACTTTCAATCCTTTGGCATTGCAGCATATTACGGAAACGAAAACGGGGATCGCAAGGGAGAAGGTGGATTCCCTATCTCAGTATTTCGTGAACAGGCAGTCAGCCTTAGTGGAAGGAAAAGCGGAGATTTCAAATTGGACGAAAGAAGACCTGGGAACCTGGCTCAACGTTTTTTCAAGCCTCGGACGTGGAACGCAGGAGCACGCCTATGAGCTCATAGCCATAATCATCCAAGCTGTTAAACTCGATAGAAGTTTCTACCCCCGAGACACCCAAATGATTTCATTCTTCCTCCTTGAGAGATCTGGAAATGGAGGAAGACTAGCCAGAATTGGCACAGGAGAAGGGAAATCAATCACAGTTGCAATTTTAGCATCCTTTAAATTACTCACGAAAAATGTATCCACCGTTGACATCGTAACCTCAAGCCCGATTCTAGCCGAGCGTGACGCCGAAGAGCTAAAGTCCTTTTATTCGCTCCTTGGATTGAGTGTGGGTGCAATCAGACCCTCCTCTCAGACTGACGGCGAGAATGGGCGGGACTGTTACAAGGCTCAGATTGTGTACGGAGATGCAGGAGGGTTTGAGGGTGACATTTTGCGGCAGGAGTTTAGTCTTTTGAACACGAGAGGAGCAAGAGGTTTCGAGTGTGTCATTGTGGATGAAGTCGACAGCATGTTCTTGGACCAAGGAGGCCATGCCACAAAATTAGTTGAGAAAATGCCAGGAATGGAGCATATCGAGCCAGTCTACGCCTCAATTTGGATGTCCCTGAATGCCCTGATGATGAAAATATTGATTCTCAACGGAAAGCCCCACATAATTGACCAAGAGGTTGGGTCTGACATTTTCCAAGCCATTTTCAGCATTTTACCTAAGGATCTGACTGAGAAATTCTCAGTAACCGACGGGAAGTCTTTGGAAATCCAATTAAATGTCTTCGCACAGCTGATGGAGTCCTCTGAAAAAACTGATCCAGAGAGAAGAGAAGTCGCTGCAGCCTGTTTACTGGAAAAGTCTCCAACATTCTCAAACCGAGCAGGAGACCAGCTAATTGAGCAAGAAATTGAATTTGAGAAAGTTGTTGATGATTTTCTCAAAGAAAAATGGAATTTAAACACAACATCCAAAATTTTACGAACTGCAGAAATCATGTTGGAGTGCTCATTTGAGTTTTATGGGGTCGACGGTGAGTCGGGAGTGATTGACAAGATGTACCACTCCTCGGAATTTTCCGATGAGCTGCTGGTTTCTGAGCCCAGTAAAACCTTTAAGTTCTACACAGATGAAGCTGAGAACAAGATTTTCAGTTTTATCGATATCTCTGAAGATGAAAGAGGATTCCTGCTGAGCCGTATCAAAGACTCAATATTGAAGTATTTCTCATGGAACAATGAGAAATCTCAAGTTCTTAGCATTCCAGCCTACTTGAGTGGATATTTTCAAAGAAAATTGGGTACATGGATAAAATCCGCCATAACAGCCCGCCTGGATCTACAAGTGAATCAAGAATACATTCTGGACTACAGTTCTGAGCTCGAGAGAAACCTGATCATACCAGTTGACTTCGAGAACACGGGTGTAATTCAGCACAGTACGGTCTGGGGTGATGGGGTGCATCAGTTCCTCCAGATCAAACACCGACTTCCGCTAACGCCTGAGCACCTCACAACAAACTTCATTTCCAACATGATCTTTTTCCAGAGGTATATTGGCAAAATCTACGGGCTCACCGGTACTCTGGATTTTGAGCATGAGGTACCTCTCCTCCACCAGCTGTACAACGTTGACGCCGTTTCAATCCCAACTTTCAAACCAAAGCGGCATTTTAAAGCGGGGGAAATCCCAGCATCCACAAAAGATACTTGGCTCTATCACATTGTTCAAGTTACAAAAAATGAGGCCATTGCCCAGAGTCGGCCAGTCCTAATAATTTGCAATACAATTGAAGAGGTTGAGACTATAAGAACAGAGTTGCTGAAAATTCCAGCCCTTCTACCGCCATTGGTTTTTTCTAATGATAGAGACGAGAAAATAGAAAAATTAGCACAAGGGCAGGTTCTGATTGCCACTAACTTAGCAGGGCGAGGAATGGACATTAAACTGAGCAAAGAAGTTGAGGGCTTAGGGGGTCTGCATGTTGTAATTACTTTTCTACCAGTTAACGAGCGTGTGGAGATGCAAGCTGCTGGAAGGTCAGGGCGCCAAGGTCAACCAGGATCTTTTCAACTAATCTACAGGGCGGCTGAGCCTCTCACCGTGAAGGAAGCAAAGAGACGTCGAGATGAGAACTATCGGAAGGAACTCGATTACGTCCAGTCAACAGTCGTTAAAAAATTGTCGGTTGAAGAGGATCTCTTTGCAAATTACTGCCAGCTTCGCTTATCCTGTTATGGCAAGGAGAGCGCTAACAAAAACACAGGAGCTACAGCACGTAGCCTCGATTCCATGGATGAGAGGTGGGGATTTCATTTAGACGAGCTAACCTCTAGAGATCCAGCCACCATAAATTCAGAAGAAACAGCAGAGAAGTTTCGAGGAATTTTTGAAAAGCTGAGAATAAATTCTTCGAGTGTGGACATTTTTGAAAACCCCTATTACTCTACACTTTTGGGGCAAGATGAGATGCTGGAGAAAAAATATGAGGAAGCCGTAGCCAGGTTTACACATTCCGTGAGTTTGGAGAAAATATTTGTGGAACAGGCCTACTACTTTCGAGCTTATTGTCAAATAGCTCTTTCTTCGGATAAGAAAGAAGAAGCAAAGAAAGACTTGGAAAAAACTGCTCAAATTATTCAAGGCTTTATCATGCCTTCCTATCAAGCCCTCTACCAATTCGTGGAAAATAAGGAGATCAATTTGGAAAAGTTAGGAGGTGGGGTGGAAGAAGAAAAAAAAGATGGGAAGGAGTCTGAGTTTGGAGTTCAGATAATTTCGAAAATTAATTTTTACAAAGTCCAGCTTAGCAGTATAGAGGAAGCCATCAAGAAAATTCAAGAGCATAAAGAAGTTACTGTGGAGCTGGTCTCAATTGGAGAATTGTACAAGGTAAGAAAAAAACTTCATTGGCCGTATCGTCGGAAATCTTTTAATTTTCTACTCATCCTTTGATTTTATTTTCCAGGCAAAGGACGAGCCAGTGCCTCAAGTTGAGCTTGCTGAATTACGGGCAAGTGGAGCCATAGCTTTTTTCAAGGTAGAGAAGAAACCACTTCCCTGGTGGACTATTTTTGCAGTATTCATGATTGGGCTGGCCCAAATTGTGGCTGGAACATTACTGACGATGGTTGGAGCAGTTACAGTCGGCGTTGGGCTAATTGTTGAAGGATGCTCAGATATTTATGCTGGGATTGAGGCTGCCATTACAGGAGAATTCAGTTGGAAAGAGTGGGGAATTCAAAAAGGAATTTCCATTGCCATCTCTCTAGTATTTATGGTTGCAGGGCCTGCAATTAAGGCAGCAGCAACAACTATCAAGGCTGGAATAACAAAGATTGTAGGGAAAGTTGCAAGCGTAGCATCCAAAGTCATTGGAAAAATATCCAGCTCTTCTTCAAAAATACTTGGAAAAATTGCTTCGACAGCAGCCGGGGATTTTATGGTTTCAGGCCTTCGTTCTGCTGGAAATCTTCTTGCTGCTGCGGGTCGGGGAATAAAGGCATACGGTGTGAAGGTATTTGAGTACCTTAAAAATAAGTACGCGAGTTTAAAATCCTTCATACGAAAAATCAAAGAGAAAGTCGTGGAATTTGGTGAGAAAACAAAGACATTGTTTTCCAAGCCGGTGGAGGAAGGCGTCGTTAAGAAATCCTTATTGTCAGAAAGTCAAAAAACTGGATTAAAATTGGCTGGGAAAAGAATTGGACTTCAACTGGCTAGCAATGGAGCACTGAAGCTTGTCGATCACTTTGTGTTTGCTCCAATTGGTGATGAAATTCAGAAACTTTTGGAAGTGAGAATGAAATCTGAAGTTTCTAAAATACTCCTCCCCTCAAGCCCGGTAGGAAAACGGGTCCAGGAAGTGATTTCAGCTTCTGATGACCCAGCCCTGAAGCTTAAGGAAATCCAGCTTTGCGGGAATGAAATCTTGTTCCGGTCAGGAGCCACAAGTCGTTTCACAGAAACCCTCTACACAATTCAGTCCGAGTTTACTGAGGAATTGCTCAAGTACATGAATGAGAACGGAGTAGGAAAGTCTGGATGGGCTGGGATTTTCACAAAATCTTTCATTGCTGCAATTTCTGCTGCACCTGGGATAATAGCCGCCATTTCCAAAGTCGTCACTCTAGTCGGGGTTTTCGAGTCTGAGCTCCTTGACGCCCTTTCAAAAATAATCGTCGAAAAAAAAGATATGCCTGTGCCCGGTACAATGCCTACTCACGAAAAAGACTTGGAAAATATCTGCGAAAAATGGAGCACCCAGCTGTCTGAAATCATGAGAGGGCAAATTGAGCATAAAATTCTGAAGGCCGTGGCGAGACCAATTTTTACAAATGCCTTCGCCGAGTTCTCTGGTATGAACAAATTGAGCCAAAAAATTAATGAATATGGAAAAAATGAGCGTCTGAACAGAAAGATTGACAAAATTTCTCAAAATGTCTCAAAATCATCTGCGTCACCCGACACACCAGTAGCAGGAGAAAATCCTTTTGTTGAGAAAACAGTGGAAAGTAGCAAGAGTGATCAAGGGAGCTTGCTGTACATTCCGGCCGTCGTAGCTCACACCAAGCGCCGGGTTGAGAAATATGTTCAAAAGGAAGATGGATCCGTGGTGTACGAGCGCTCTTACGGTAAAAAGAGTAAGGAGGAGCCTATTCGCTTACTCTACACCCCAGGAGACCCAGAAAATGGTATCCCTGGACATTACGAGCCAATTCTTAGGAATCCAGAAACCGGGAACCTTGAAGTTGCTCTTTTAAAAACCATAGGAGGGACTGACTGTTTCTATGAATCCATTTTGGCCCAAACTGGAGAAAAATCCTCCGTGAAGGACTTTAGACTTGAAATTGGAAATCAAATTAATATCCCTCTGCGTCCAATCTACGCAAAAAATTTAAGTAAAATTTCTAACCTTAGTCCCGAAGATCAAGAGAGGCTTCTCTGCAAAGGAGCTGGGAAAGCTGAGAAAAATAAAGAGAACAAAAGGCCAAAAAAACCTAAAACGCCCAAGAAGCGAGAAAGGGAAGCGAAGAAAGATGAGCTGAGTGTGTTCAACGACAGGTTTCAGAGGAAGCATGAAAAGGAATTTTCTGAAGCTAGGCTGAGCAAATTACGAGAAGTGTTTAACACAGTTTTTAAAATTGTTCCAAGCGATGGTGGGGTTGAGCCTGGGTCTGAAAACAAAAAACCAACGGCCAAGCTGGTGCTGAACAGCGTAGAAGCTTCATCTGAGGCTCCAAGTGTTAAAGACGCCCTAGTGTCCATAGCCCGCTTTGGCATACCTGATGGGCACAGGCATGTCGATCTGGACATGGGAGACGAGGTTATACGAATTGAAAGGACAAATACACGAGCAATTAAGGGGGAACAATTATTTATCAAAACCGTTGGGGAAAAACCAAGGACATATAAGGATTTGTTCACTAAAAACTTTACAACTGACCAGAAATACTCGGAAACTGCCCAGGGCATGCTGAATCTCTTGAATGAGGGGTTTAGTAAGAGTTCCCTTTCATCACCAAGCATGGAGTTTTTGATATGTACCCATGTTGCCGAAGAATATCGGAACTTTCAGGATGGCAAGCTAACTATGGCAGATGTTCCAAAAGTATTGAGGCCGAGAGAGGACCTCGCCTTGTCGGGAAAGCAATCCAGGACCCCAGGTGCATCTAGCCTCTTTCGTGGGTGGCTGAAAGTAATAGCCGATGGAAAAATGGATGGGAAAACTTCAGAAGAACTTTTGCATAATTTCCAAGACTCTACAATATTTGGAAAGGTTAAAGGTGCTGGGGTGTTTAAACTGTCAACGGTAACGGCAAGAGTGAGTCCACTCCAAGAAGAGTCACTCCATTTTATGTCATCTCCAACCGATGCAGACTCAGTGGGGGGATTTGAGCATGAACCTTAGGAAAATAGAGTAAATTCATACTTGGCGGAAATGTAAACACAGGGATTTACCAGAATTTACCAAGGTTGGTGGACTTGGCATCGGCCTCAATATTTCCCCCGTCTACCAACCTTGAGAATTTACCATATAGAAAACAAAAGAAACTTGATTTTTAATAAAATGACCAGAGCAGAGCCGCAATACACGTTTTATTGGTTAATAATCATTTTACGTGATTTTTTATGAAGGGATCTTATCGTATTCCATCCAAACGCCATGACTGATACTTTTAAAACCGATACTTTTCATAAGTGAAAATGAGACGTCATTGTAAGACTCAATTTGGACAAAAGGGAAATGCCCACACTTCTCAGCAGTAATCTTGCACAAGTATTTCATGGCGATTTTTCCGTAGCCACGCCCACGGCATATCCTCTAATGTGTGTAAAGCGTGTATGGCACAGTCTCTCATGTTCACACCCCAACTCACTAATTTCCCGTTCACAACGAGCCCGACGGAAGCCAGCTTCGTAATTGCCGCTCCTATGATTACATCTCTGTCCATATTGTTTAGTGGAAAATTCCAATAGTTTGCCACCAATGGGAGCTCAGTCAGAGTCAGCTCACGTATTTCTGCCCCTGGTGGTAGGCTAAAAGTATAGATTAATTTTATTCAGAATGGAAATTCGGAAGGGCTGCTTTCGTTGTTAATTTTTTACCTGACGTCAAGACTAAGTGCCACTTCTCTGGGCATGTACTACATGTTGGTCCCAAGGCGAAAAGGCAAGAATTTCCCGCGTTGAGCCGAATTAATAGGAGGGTGGATGTACTTATGTATATCTTCGTCTACGCTATTGAAGGAGTTACCATCATTCCAGT
>JABASM010000429.1:0-23213 GCA_019776545.1 Brachystomella parvula
TCCCTTTCCCTTCCTTCCCGTTCTCCGAAACACCGGCATTTAAAATTTTTTTCACAGGTTGGCCTGACGCTGAGAAATTATGCCACTAATCCCGCACAACCTGCCGCTTCAGTGAATCGGGTTGAAAAAAGTAATAGTAGTCATGTATTTCCTTGAGTTGAATGGGCGGTGCTAATGTTAAACTGTTTTAATTTCAGCTCTTAATCAGGTGATGTTACTAGGTCGTGTGGGGGCAGATCCTCAAAAGCGTGGTAGTGAGGAGCATCCAGTTGTCGTCTTCTCCCTTGCCACTCATTCTAACTACCAATATAACACAGGTAGTTTGATTTGACAGTAATGCAACTGCTATGGGTCTGTCTTACCATATTACTGTGTCGTGATTCTATTTTCCATCGACCTTACTTTTATTTCTTTCTGTTCCAGGTGACTTGCTGCAAAAGACAGATTGGCACCGCGTCTGTGTGTTCAAGCCTTTCCTGAGAGAAAGTGTCTATAAGTATATGACCAAAGGACAGCGTGTCCTTGTCCAAGGGCGGATTTCCTATGGCGAAATGAAAGATGACCAGGGCGAGTTGCATATGACGACGAGCATCATTGCTGATGATGTTTGCTTCTTTGCAAAGCATGCAGCGGAGGCACCTGTGGAAGAGTCTGTTTAAGCTATCTCTAATCCAAGCAGTTTAATTAGGCAGTCTAGATTATATAACTTTTCTACCATGTTAAAACACTGAATTTATCTGACTAAACTACGCTTATATCCTTCAGCTTCAAAATAAAATAAAATAAGGAATTCAGGAGTGCTAAAAATCAGACTTGCTGCGCTTTGAGGCAAGATTGTTGCTCGTTTGCGAGTTGTGGTTAATGCTCACTCACATTGTTAAATCTTTATTACAGGAATAGCATAGAACTAGGATTCTGTTTTGTGAGTTACAATTAATACAAGGGTTAGGTCCATTCCTAACTTTAAAACAATTTTCTTCCTTGTAGACTTTACGTATAATTTTCATCGTTTCAGTGAAAGCAACATGAGTAGCCGTAGGTAAACATTAGTTGTGATTTTTTCCCTAACCTAAGATCCATTATTCATTGATCACGAGTAGAGTAGAGACAGAAATATAATACTCATCCATTCACTCTTCATTAATTCTTTGTCTTGGATACATCATCAGTAATAAGACGCGTGGTTAACACAAAAATATAAAATATCCATATTTTCCAGTTTTTTTTTTCAATAAGAGGTTTTAGTCTCATTACCTTTGATTGTCCACATTCCTTTCCTTTTCAACAATGAACAAATTCAAAAATCAAAAATAAAGTATTTGAGAAGCGTTAGCTAGGATCCTGCATCTAATAAAAGGCTGCAAGCCTGTTATAATGTGATTCTTGTGAAAGTGAGAAGGAAGCTACAGTAAAATATTCACTTACTAATTAATTACAAATCCATTCTCTTGTACTTTTAGCATAAAGAGTAAATCACTGGGTTTTGTTTATTAAACTTACTATAAAACTGAAATACCTTAACAAAAAATCTTGAGATTTAACGTGAAAAAGGAAAGACTTCCATCTCATCAATATCAACACCCAGCGGTCACAACTGTCACATTTCACGCATCTCAAAAATCGTTATTTCATGCATGAGAAATTTGAAAATTAATGAAAAAAAAAATTAACCAATCGGGAGGGGTAACACTTCTAGGCTGCAAATATTTAACTACAAATAATTAAGTCTAAATAAATTCTGGCTGCAGATTATTTACATCGGCGGGTTAAGGTTCTATAGCGGTAGCTAGCTACTGACTGACAGTGTCTGTGAGCGTGAAATGAGTGACCAGCGTTTTCTTTTCTATTTAACTACTTCTTTATGGAATGCATTGAAAGAGTAGAGGATGATTTTGTCTTCTACATTTTCTAGAATCTAGAAGTGAGTCAAATAAAAGCTGAGTGAACAGTTATTTTCTTCCTATTCTGCTAAAATGATTTTTTGTATAACTCAAAACTTAAAAAAAAAAGAATGTCTCCCTTAAAATTGATTAGTAACAAAAAAAAATCGTTTGCAAGGACAACGGTAGAGATCACAAACTGTAAATATTTCTTGATTCATTTCATATTTAAAAGGATTGATGTTGATCAATTAATATAGAAAATTCCTAAAAACCTCCTTCTATGCTTCTAATAACCGAGTGTGTAAATTACTGAACTGTTGATTTATGTACACAGTTAAGTGATTGGTTCGTTTCCTGATTGTTATAAATTCCTGGGTGATTAATTGTCCTCAATTGATTGATGGATTGTTTCTATCTCTCTTATACACTTTCATTGTTGCTGAGTATGGCACGCTTTGTTACTCTTTTCGTCTTTTTCGTTCTACTCTTTTCCCAATCTACCTTACCATTCTTAAAAGCTTGAGATAAAATTTCGTGATTAACACTTAACTGTCTTTGATTTTAGGTTTTCGTTGAATAAAAATATCATTCTTATCTTTCCTTGTGTGAGGTTAGAGGATTACTCTCATCTTACTTATTCCTAACTATTTTAGGCAGGGAACAGGGAGGGTGATTAGTCGATTTCCTCTTTAATACTACTGCTATAGTGATGACGGTCGCAGTCAATGCTCAAGTCCGTTGGACTGTCGTCTTCTCTCTTGAGGTGTCGCTCGGAGTCCATGCTAAGGTCAGTCGGCATGTCATCGTCCAAATAATCCGCCTCATCTTGGAATGAAGGGGATGCAAGCGTTTCAGACTTTACTGCATTCACAGACGTGGGAGAATGTCGGAGCATAGAAATATTCTTGATACTCTTGAGTTCACCTGGATTTCGGAGGAACCTGGAAAATAAATAGCCAGTCAATTATAGAACCCTTCTCACATTTTCTAATAAATCCTTCAATTTGAAAATTACGAATCTGCGGTGTTCTCAGGGAAATCTCGAAAATTGACGACATGTGGGATACTTAAAAGCTTAAAAATAGCTCATTTCGCAGAATTTTTGCACATCACAAATTCAAAAAAACAAAAAAAAAACATAAGCAACTTATCAAATCGAATCATTAGTGTTTGTTTTTTCTCTATATTCAGATGTTCTTTGGCCGACACTGACAGAAGGTCACGCCAGGTTTGTTTAAGCTTGAAAATTTTGAGAAAGGATAACGCAGATACCGGTTTATCAGACGGATATCCGCATTTTCATAGTTTCGAAATACGGATATCCAGTTCTGACGTACGCAGTATCGACACCCCTGCTAAAAATAGCGTTGATTGAATTGGTCATTTCTGTAAGATCATAATATTTTTTACTTACTGATAGCAATGACGTTCTCCTTGGACTTTTCTCAGAATATTTACTCGGTAGTAATATCGAAGGGCTCTTGACATTTTGTCATAATTCATAGACAAGTGATTCTTTTGAATACCCCAGAGACGAGCAAGGCCTGGAGGATCCACAATCTTGAAGAATCCCCGTCTCCAAGTTTTTCCAGGCAATAAAACTGCTGTACCGTTGAGACGGATCATTTAACAACTGCTGGAGAAAATCCCACAAGAGTCGACCATCTAAAATAAAAAAGGAAAACTTGTAATTGAATCCGAAAATTGAGGTGAACTACTTACTGTTATTGTACTCTCCACCGTCACTGCTACTGGGACCGTTGGTGGTAGTGCTACTGGGTTTACTGGCTCCATGTGAGAAGTTGGAGGATGACTTGGCGGAGGGGCTGCTTTGACCAGAAGAGGTTATAATTGGAGCGGAGGATGGATTATTCTCTCCTCGACTTCCTGAGTATCCGACTACTAAATTGGTCAACTGCTGGGGTTGCGGCAGTGGTGGTGGGCTGAGAGACTGGGTCACAGGGGAACGCTCTGAACTCTCCCCTACGCTGTCGTACTCTGAATCATCAGAATTATTTCCACCTGATCCAGAGGAAGAGGCAGATGAAGACAGGTGGTTGGAGACACCGGCCGCATGCTCAGGGGGACTTCCTTGGCCATCGAGTGAAGGGGCTGGGCTCAAGGTCACGGAAGTTGTGCTGTTCTGCTGAGAAGCGTTGTAGTGCATATCTGCTATAGACCAGGGTCCTGCATAAATTCCAAAAAATTAATGCAACTCCGAATGCGGAAATCATACGCTTCGCTTTTACCTTTGTACGGAAGGGAAGGCATCCTCAAGGACGGTGTTTGAGGTGTTAGTGGGGACTCTGAAGTATTCATGAGCAGTTGAAGTGCATTGTGAATCACATCACCGGAACATGGGGCTCGTAGCTCCAAATCTGCTTTCGTTAAGAGACAGAGGGCTTTCCCTATAAAATCAATTAAATTTTTTTAGTTTAAAACTCAGACTTTTGTTAATTGTTGATTTCTTTCACATGATTTTTAAAGGAAGCAGTTAAAAAGCCATTACATTTTTGCATGGATTTTCGTTCCCTGCAAAGGACGCCAATTACTAATTGTGAGCAAATGGGCGTATGACGAAACCCTCTGCCAATATTTTTCTATGAGCTATGAACCAACACACAATTCCTTTTTCAAAACTTCCTTTTACCACACACTTCCGTGTGAGAAGTAGATTAATTCCTTGTCATGAAAGTTGAAATTCGTAATTCAGGAGTGGGATTAGGAAGCATAGGGATTCTTTGTTATTTCTACTAAAATTAGATCCAACTTCTCTACGAGATATTTAGAATTTATGCTGTCGTCATTTTCTGCTCCCGGAAGAACAAAGAAAAACCTCATCTAGTTTTCCTCCTTTAAGATTATAATAAAAACTAATGCGGAAAAGTGAGAACTAAATTAATGCTAATTTTTGCACACTGCAGAAATTTTAAAGCCTTCATCAACTTCTCCCTGCATGACAAGTCTAAAGTTCTTAAAAAGGAGAAAACCAAGATTTGCAATCCAAAATTCAGAGTCGTTTCTGGATTTCTCAACTGACACGTGATGCGCTTGTCTAGTTTACTTTTAAGATAAAAAAAAAAAAAGAATCTAGAGGTCAAAATTAGACGACATTTTTTTGCTCAAGCTAAATGGCAACTATAAACAGATCCCCTGAAAGAAATGGACAACAAGAAGATGCATATCACATCGCCGTACTCTAAGCTGCAATGACCAGAAGAAGTATAATTTGAAAGGAGTTACTACACTACTCGATTACTACAAATCGTGAGTGACCTTGGGTAATGCAGGAATTGAGAACCATAAATTCTCGTTTGTGAACTCCTTTTGTCACATTTCACTTCCTTGTAGAATTTTGCCCATTTCGATCTGGGCTATATGTTCTTGCCGAAAATGATAACTCTGAGTGATTAGAATTTGCAAGCGGAGGTGAAGAAGAGCCATTTAAATTCTAGCTAATCTCCATAAGCTTTTTTAACGAATTTTCCTAGTGCAAAGATCAAGGGATCACTTCCGTGTTCTCTACTCTAAATCAGATGCAGATTTCCCTGGAAGGCATGTAAGCCCAACAATCACGTTTTCTAACTGTTAAGAAACTCCTGGAGAATTTTTTTTTTCGTGCTAGAATTTTTCTTAAAAAAAATAAAGCTCCTAATCAACAAAACCATCATTCAAAAACTGATGATGAAAATAGACCTATTGAAATAAAAAAGAAATTGTAAAAGTAAGTTGAGAATATTTTATTACCATTCATTTGAAATCGATCCGTGTCAAATGATGGAAGGTCGAACTCCCGTTCACACCACTGAAGAAAGGTAAGGACATCCTCTCGACTCCACAGTCTCGGATCACTCGCTGAAAATATAAATAAGGAAATAAGGAAAAATGAAGCGTCATAAAAAAAAGTCCTCAGAAAATTCACTTCCTTTTTCTCACAATCGGATTTGACTCAGAACGTCAGCAGGCCTCAGTCGAGGATTATCAATTCAAATTTAAAATTAATCCCAGGTTCTGCATTATAATTCTCTTCCGTGAACCTTGGGAAAATGGGAGAGAAACAAAACGCTTCCGTCTCTTTTCCGTACTAATTCGTTATGTCATATACCGTGTATTTTATGTTTAAAAAAAGAACAAGGACACCGGGGTGACCAGAATCCTCACTTCCGTTTCCACGGACGCTCAATGTCGACTATCACCGTGCCAAGCTCAATTCCTTGGAAACAAAAATAGAATCAAGCATGGGATAATACTCCTTTAATGACAAAGACACGTTTTGATGAAAGTTAATTCATTTACTTCTATATTTTTCCTGGCTTGTAAAAATTCAATAAAAATTGGGCCCTCATTTTACCGAACTCACAGATTACTGCTAATGAGCGGCAATTTGTGATTCTCTCCCAGCCTAATCGGTTGGTCTAGTTATCTTTAAGCTTACTCCAGTTGAAAGAATTCCAGCTTTCCCCAGCTTTCTCTCGTTCTCAGCATTTTCTCTGCTGCGTGAGCTGATGGCTTGAAGGGGTTGCGAAAAGTGCGAAAGTAAACTTTCCAGAAGTTTATTTTTTGCACAGGATGAACACCCGGGGGTTTTTTTTTTTTATAAATCTCGTTTATACATTCCAAATGGAAATCTAAAATCAATTTTTCCACAAATTGAGACGGAACATAAACGATTTTTAGTAAAGAGCGTTCTATGGTTTGAATGCAGAGTACCATAACCTTGGGCTTCCATTAATTATCACAGCGTAGAAACAAGTTTTCTGAAAATCAGCGTTGAAAGAATTCCAGCTTTCCCCAGCTTTCTCTCGTTCTCAGCATTTTCTCTGCTGCGTGAGCTGATGGCTTGAAGGGGTTGCGAAAAGTGCGAAAGTAAACTTTCCAGAAGTTAAACTATTTCTTCTTACCTAGTGACATTGGAACTGTGTTTTTGATATCGTAGGCGAAAGGCAGTTGAGTTGAAAGAGGATATGGGATAGATGAGGCAGCGGCTGCTGCTCTGATTGAATTTGAAAAGGGCCCCTGCAGCTACAGCAGCAGCGGAAGGTGATGATGGCGGCCCGCCGGAATGGGAAGAAGGTCCCATTGGGTTGTATCGCCAGAGAAGCTCAGGGCTAAATGGGAGCGGAAGCGGAAGACGCTCCATTCCAACAAGACTCAAAGGAGGAACTTTCATCATCCGAACTGATTTCTCCACCGGAATCTCTTCTCTCCTTCTTTCCGGACTTTCTTCAGCTTCCTCCTCTTCTTCGCCCAATCACCTAAGGGAATAGAAAACATTCTCCATTATTAGCATCCAACATTATCTATCAGACTCATCCTTTCTAAACGGGAGCAGAGTAGTTGCTCCAAAAAATAAAAATAAAATGCATGAAAATTTCCAGCCAGTCACCCATAAACACATTCAGTTTTCTCCAAAAGAAGGTAGGAGGAAGAAGATCCTCTCAGCAATCTCATATCCGCTCTACTAAATATTTTTCCTAACAAATACAACAAAAAAAAATCCCTCGAGAAGTAGTTGAAAATCTTCTTTGAAGTTTTTGTTTCTGGATGATAGGATAGGAGCACATCAGACCAAAACTTCCTTTACCGGAAATTAAACAGGCCACGAGAATCTAATCGCGTTCTCGGAAAAAAATCCTTTTCTCCTTTTCAGACAACTCGGGCTGCTGGACGACACTTCAACCCAACTTTTCCGTGCATATCAGGTGGATCAATTTAAAAAAGAGTATACCGAGAAAAATTTCCGCTTCGTACAGTGGTGCTCAATGAAAGGATCAGTTTAAACCTACTTTTGAGGCCACGACAAGAAAATCCGAATTGCTTCTCTCCAGCCAAATGAGATTTGCTTCAGCCGAGGAGGCAACCGAGAGATTTTTAAGGAAGCCGATTTAAATTATTTAGAAAGCTGGTGCTTTCACTGAGCACCACTGCAGAAAAAGAAATTTCCAGAAAACAAAATTGATTTGAAAAATTTTGTGTTCAACCACCACAATCTTCCTTTCTCATAAATTATGTTTGGCATATTTGGCAGCTTCCTGGGCCATATGAATTTGAAAAAAAATGTTGGACCGGGATTTCCGTTGTTTTTTTTTATTTTCTTTCCCTTAAATAAAGAGTATCGATGATAAATACAAGGAATTTGATAAGGAGGAAGCTTTTCCTCGTAAATCGTAGGCTTGCCTTAACGGACGTTCTTTTCAGCTCATTGTTACGTTACAAGCTGGGTAAAAAAAAACTGTTCTTCAAGAGATAGAGTGAAAAAACCAAACTTCCGGCCAAGAAAAAAAGTTACTGCTCCTGCCGGAAGCCAAGAATTTTTTTATTTTCATATCAACGGAGTTTCTTATGAAAATTTTTTGGTAAGTTGAGCCTGACTCGCAACTTGAATCTGACTCAAACCACCACCGGATTTACGAAGAAAACAAAATATGGACGACAAGCTCGTATTATAATCACTTTACCAATACTAAAACAGAAAAGCTCTACAAAACAATTACAATTTTTATAAAAAAGAAAAAACATCCTTCTCTTCCTCAACAATTTTTTTTTACGCGGAACAAGATTCACTAGAATTCCCGATCCCTTCGTCCTTCAAACTAGCAACTCTTTTTTGCTTCTTCTGCTTCCTAGTATAGTCACCCATGATTTCCTAGTTCCCTATTCGCAATCGCAACTACAGAAAAATGTTCCCACTTTCCCACTGCTACACTGTGGTGGTGCTATTGCTAAAACTGCTGTCACACTCGATTATCTTCATCACGCCCTATTCACTCAAAGAATTACTATTTGCAAAAAAAAAAAATACAAAAAAAAAAACTAAAACTGATGAGATCATGTTTAGCTTTATTGAGCCTCGTATCATTTTTTGACACTTTTGACAGCAAAGGCAGTCACTTTCCTTAAAAGCAGTTAATCAGAGCACCTACCACCATCATCACTGCAGATGCACACCTTTCAAAAAAGGATTTTTCACATTCCCAATTTTTGCAGGGGTGGGGGAGAAGGGGAGTAACGGACGTGTTCTGCAATTACATGACCATTGCACAATAAAATTCTGCTCTTTTTTACATATATTTTTTTTAAGTAATGATACAAATATGAGTCAACAATGTGTGCTACGTTCCTTGAAATGCAAAATGCATTGTTGAGGAAGATGAGGATAATTTAGAGTTCACTTTTTCCTCAACCAATTACTCTCAATCCTCCTTGCTTTCTTAACACTTCCATTTTCTTTCTTCCTATGGCACATATACACGCATATGCCTCAATTACCTCTTAACTAATTGAGAGTAATTAAAAATCCTTTAATTTTCATCGAGAACAGTGATACAAAGCTTCCAGCTTGAAAAAATTGAGTTGGAGTTCCTCCAAAAAAGTCTACCGTCAAGAGAAACAAAGAGAAGAATAATAACTAACCTGAGACAAGAAGCGATTAGACTAACTAAATTTTACGTTACTCAACGACGAGGTAATCAGGAAGACAATTCAGGGGAGAGGAGGAAATGGAAACAATAGATAAGTTGAGCCTACTTTTACCGCCTTGTTCCTTGTCTAGGTCTAGTGAAAGGCTTGAGTAAGGAACAGAATTTAAGGATTTCTAAAATAAATTGTTTTAAATCCCAAGGGTTCTCCATCATCCACCAAAATTTTGCGGAATTGAAATCTAGCTTAAAATCCTGGAAATCATTCCAGACCCAACTGATTAAATGATTGCAATTTCCTGCTACTTGTTGAGCACTGATAAACAAATCCAAATCTGACACCAATGCCCTCGACTCTGAATAACCGATCTGACGCTATTAGTGAGCTAATCACCATTGGATGTCACCAGGTGGAGATTCCGAACTTGGATAAGCTACCGGATGTTGCTAGGGTTTTTCATCTGAACTGGGTTTTATTCACAGACGAAAAAAAAAATCAAACCTGTTGGAATTTGGGGATCTCACTCCAAACTGGATCCTATGTAATTAGTTTTCCAATTCTCTGAAAGGACACTTCCAATAATTCTGTTCAAAAGACTTGAACGTCACTAGTAAATCCCACTGGAAATGTGTTTCCTTTTTTAGGCTTTTTAGTCAGTAGAACAATGATTTTGATGTTTCCTCACTAGTTCACTAGAAGCCTCATCACCCACAAGTCCATAGAAGCACTTCAGAGATAGATGAGGAAGTATATTGAGGAAATAAATTGGAACTGTCCCAAATACAGTTTAATTAAACAAGGAAAGTAGTTGGCGTTATTTAGGAAATTAGTATCAAGATAAATCCGAAATTATCACAGGCTAAATTCGATGATGAAGATAGTGTAATGAAGACTCTGGGCTGGTACTTGGCGTGGTGGGGTTGTGATTCTCAAGCAATCCGTTCCCAGGAATCCAACCTCAGTTCTCCACTCTCCAGGATATTTGTAGCGGGAATAAAAAGTACTGGAGAAGTAACTTAGTCTAAATATATTACAGAGAATCCAGTTAAGGAAGATACACACCAGACGGAAGGACTACTTGAGAACAACTGAGAGTAAACTTAAGCCATAAGCAGGCAGGAATAGTGGCCTGGGAGAGGACAATAATGGAGCTAGTTAACTGGTGGTGGGGGATGGGTGGTGGTGAGGAAGCAGAGGATCCCACTCGTATTTGCTTCCTATCCCACTAGGCTAAATTCCCTCTTCAAGCACTCAGACAGGATAGGAGGGGAAAAAGGCTCATCCCAGTATTATACCAGGAGCAGCCAGCATTTCTTTCCGCCACCGCTTAAATCCTCTTCACCTAGATCCGAAATACATTTTTTTTTCTTAATCCTTCTCGCTATTAATGGATCCACTACCTGAGTTCCTAACTCAGCCTTTACTCGAAGATTGACGTTTGGGAAATAATCCCAGCATAGTACCCAACCCCCATACTATAGTATTCAATCATCTCATGAGCATGAAAGAATCAGAAGAATCTTTAAGAAAACGGAAATGGGAAAGCTTAGAAGGCTTTCAGTATGCTAAACTCAAATTCATTCAAGTAGAGTATTAAATGGCAAAAATAATTTTTTCCTGGATTTTCCATGCAACCAGTTATTTCAAAAATCATCAGAAAACAAGATTAATTCTGGACACTGTCCAAGTATTTCTGAAACGAGTTCCAAAAAGCAAGTCATGTGGATCATCCTCCGTCAAAGCCAACTTCAGTTTACCGAATCCGGATGAAAAAGGATCAATATTCCTGGACAGTTCTAAGAACGACGCTCTCAAACAATTTATAGTTATACTTATAATTCGCAACACTTCCTGGAAAAATGATGAGAGGATAAAGATAAAATTAGGGTGGGATTATTCCATTTCAAAAATATTTTCATCCATTTTCTCAGGATCTAATTTTGTTAGTTTTTTAATTAAGATACTTAACACTCTCAGTGCCTCTGGCCTAACTAAAGGGCAATTATCTTATGGTATAGAAAACGTTTTGTCACGTGAGTTTCAATGAGACTGGTGAAAGTTAATCACCTAAAATCACCTTGCACACAGGCAGTGGTAGCAAGAGTGTTAAAAAACTTAAGGTTATTTTCGTATATTTCATCTGCCTAACCTCTAACCCTATTTTTTGTTCAATTTCCCTCCCACGATTATATGAAACTGTCAAGTCTCGTCCCTCGCCGGTCTCTAGATCCTTTTAAGAGAATGTACTATTACCTTTTTTAAGACAAGAATCACATCCCGTCTTTCTCACTCTTAAAAGACCCAGGACAGGAACCAAACAATAAGAGGAAGTCATGATGAGGACAAACCAAGTTATAAGAAGGGGAAAAAATTCCTTTGTGTTGGGAATGGGTGCGGAATTCTTATGAGAAGAAGTGAGGAGAGCAAAGGGCAGGAGGGCGTTGTTTAATAATTTGGAAGTTTAAATGGAAAGGAAGCATTATTGATGATCTTCCAAAGATTCCCTGTCCTCATTGACTACTCTTGAAGAAGATGATGATGATGAGAAAGAAGTCACCACCTAACCAACCCACCAGGTCACTTCCGGCAACTTTTAGGAGAGTCTAGGAAGAAGAACGGGTCTTTCTCTGCATCTTCCTCCCGTTATCTTCACCTCTGTCAATCTTCGTTCCGCCGAAGACCTTTTATATTCCTTAGGGAAAGATTTTTTCGTTCTGCTCTAACTCTGATACTCAAAGTCAGCTTAACAAGGTGAAGTTGAAACTTTATTATGCTTCATATTATTATACTTCAGCATCAGCGATAATAGTAATAATCCAATTCTCAGTCAGTAATACAATAATACTATAGCTATAGTAATAATAATAATAATAACCCAATGCAGTACACGCTAATCACCCCTTTTTTCTCGTATCTTAATCCGTGTTACATAATAAAAACTTATACCAAGTTTTTGGCAAATCTTTTATCACAAAGAAGAAAAAAAGAAGAGAACGGGAAAAAAAACTTCTTTCCTTATTAAAAATCTTGATTCCTAATCCTGTTGCCTTTTGCCCTGACCCTCCCTCACAAGAAACTCATGTACTATAAGCACTTCAGATTGCATTTCTTCCTTCCTTGGTTACCTCATTCCGAGAGAAGAACAAAGGATCTAATCAACTCAACGAAAATTATAATAAAAGCCTTTCGTGCCTCCTCCTAGTCTCAAGCAGGGTGATGATGATGAGCTCAAACTTATAGTTCTCCAGATTGAATTTTAAAATGCTTCCTCATTAAAATGTAATTACTAGACTAGAATCCATCATGGAGGGAGACCTGGAGAGCGTAATGAGGAACTCAAAATTCACACTCAATCAGTCAACCCCAGCATATTATAACTTCCTCCTAGCCAAGTACTCAATCGGAAGTAAAGAGAATGCAACAGGCCGCTATGAAAAATTAAATGTCAACACCTAATTAGGATCAAACTTTAGAAAGAGTGGATCTACATAATCCTAAGTTCAGAATAAATTATGGGACTGAATTATTAATTTAACTGACTACAATATAATTTTTAAATGAGAATAATGAGGAGGGTGGTGGTAATTAGGGTTCAACCATTTTTTTTTACTTCCATGTATCCTTTCACCTGTTGTGCCGGATCGGAGGGAAGCAGAGGACTGGAACAAGGAAACAAGGCACACACACGCCGCCATGAGCCACCTGCACCCCTCCTTACCATAAATTGATTGTTCTAGATGAACAATGGAACCCTCGACTCTGTCTAATCATGTAGCTGAGCAGGATGGGGACCATAAGAATAGAGCTCCTCATTGTTATTCAAAAGAAAGAAAAAAAACAGAGGAAGAAGGAATACCTGAATTTTGGTTAAAAAAAAATTTTTCAAGGTTCTGCCTTTTTTTCTGCGAATGGGACGAGGAGTGAGCAGAACAGGAAAGAGAAGTTGCAAATTTAGAAGAAGACGAAGAAGAAGAAAAGGAGCAAGAAGCAAGGAAGATAAAAAATTATTCCTTTATTCCTGTGAATATTTCATGGAATTCATGGACTAGTAGAAGATGAAGCTAGGGGAAGAACATTAGATCATCACTGACACTGAGGAACAATGAGACGATATTTTGCCAAAGTCATTCAGATGATGATGGGATGATAGAGAAGAAATCTTAAAATCTTTTCTCTGCTACTTCCTCCTGTCTGGGTCCTGGAAAATAATTCCAAATCAGGCTCTCCATTGTCAGAGTCAGAGGGAAAAAAAAAAGAAATCCAGGGGGTGGTAGTGGATCCCTGAAGCGAACTAGGATTAAGTCAAGCAAGAAACGTGATGATGAAACTATTTACATATACAGCAGAGGAATTGGAAGGAAATTCTTTAATTTCTTAATATAAAAAAATCTGATGAATCGAATCATGCGCTACTCAGCGTTAAGTCCCAGCGACCTAGCTTACCTTCCAGTCCTTTAAGAGCCCTATCCATCTCCTAATATGAAAAGGACTAATAAACTCATTAAACCCTTCAAAATCAGCTCCTTTCACAAGCTAAAATCCAGGCATAATGCACTGCAACTTTGTAAAAGATGGAAGAGTGATTTTATTACATAAAAACGGATTAGGATTAATCCGAAACATATGCAGGAAGGGTATAAAAAATGTTTATGTATAATTGAATGCTTAAATTGAGCTGTGAGAAGAAGATTTATATTACTTTTATTATTATGATTTTCAGCATTAAATCCAAATGCATGTGCTTCACCTATGCAAAGCAATTTTCCGAAGCCTTATGCCCCCTTTTCTTAATTTCCAATTAACTCGATATTTATTTCCACTGATTTAGATGAATAATTTCCTAGGAATAATTCAGTTCAGTGTCCAGGCGTTAGAATCTTAAGCCAAAGCTTCCATGGCTTGCTTTCTTCAGTCTTTTATGAAAAAAAAATGAAAAAAAAAGTCTTTCGTGAAGATTTTCGCAGAGAAGCATTCTGAAAGCGGATAATTATTAATAATTGTAAGAGATTCCATGTTTCAACACCAGGACGGTCCTCCTCCAAGTTATCCCCTGCGTCAACCAGGTGGGCAAGAGACCTTGAGAAATGGATTCAGACTCAACACTTCTGGATCTCTTCTTCTCCTTCTTTAATGTTATTAATTACTGAAATCATCTCCCCACACACCTGGATTATTGTGAGAGTGACCATGATATGTCCATTTCACACCGTAAACCTCTACCCTATAGACTACCCCACGTACTCAGAAACAAAGTTTATGACTCCCAGCCCAACTGATTTGATTTCCTCATTCTAATTAATTTCTTTGCAGAGATGCATAAAAACTAACTCAGTAAAAAATATACGTCTTCCGTGATGAACTACAACATGCTATCCGCAGATGCATCTCAGGTATAATTTTTTGCAGGAACTAAATAAACATATATATTTTGAGGAAGAATTGCGCGAGCCTTGCTATTTTACTGTACAAACTCTACCTACATTGATTAGCTCCTTCTGTGTAAATATCAAACATGTGCAGATGAGGATTCGTAAAATAAACTTCCGCTTTTCAGTCACTTTTCTGTGAGGTGTACAGTTTCCCTAACCCTCATTATGAGAAAGTGATGGCGACAGCACTCACTTGCTAGATTCCAGTAAACTAAAATAATATGAAAGATTTTTTTTCAAATACTTCCGTTAAATTCCTCTTTTGTGCTCAATTTACTTTTGTAGAAAATGTAAAGAATAAACCATAAGTAAAACGAAGAATTTCATTTGATAGTATATTTTAAATTCTGAAAACAGGAAAATGTTCCGCATTAAAAATCTGAGCTGGAGTCACCCGACTCTTGATTTTGATCAAATTGAAATCAAAAGAAGACCATGAACTTTGCAATTCACCGCATTTTTACTATTCCACGACATGAAAAAGATTCCACTTCGACTTTATATCTATTTTTGAGTGAGAATGGCTGCCTAAATTATCCGTAAACTCCCTGCTTGTTTAAGCCAGATTTCTTGTCTCTTCCTGGAATTAAAAGGCCAAAAATTCCACTGAGCTGGAAGCAACTGTTTTTAAAAAGATAAATTTTAAAGTGTGAAGAGAATTTCTATTCTACCGAGAAGGACTCTATGTCACCCTCATGGTCACTAAAAATCAAGTCACAGTGAATATGCTCTTCCTCAACAGCACTACTGAAGCTGCTGAAGGCTGACAGATCTATTATTTGAACAGGAAGGGATTCATGTAAACTAAACAAGGAGAAGATAGGAAACGAGACGATGCCGGCCTTCGGCCGGCATGTCTCTTCAAGCCCGCTAGCTACGATAGTGGGCAAGCTACGATAGTGGGCAAGCTACTATGGCAGGAACGTCTTTTCCCACGCGCAGGTCGCTGTTGAATGAACAATGTGAGGGGGTTTGCCGGTCAGAGATCACAGTTGCAAGCCTTGTTGGAAAAAGCTTTTTCCTCCTCTGGGGGTTGAACCCAGGCCCGGGTTCTGCATCACCGCTAAGTATAGAATCCGGTGCTAGGCTCAAAACCTGGTGGAGGCAAAACTTTTTTCCAACAGTGTTTGCAACATTGACCTTTGACCTGCCACTCCACATAGTCTGGTGGTTGTGTATTGCCTTTCCCGCTCGAAAAGGCTCGACTTTTATTAGCTTAAAGTTGCTTACGGTTGAACTTTGTTGAGTCAGCACCCGACCGCCCACCCTAGTTAACCCCCCAGAAGCTCAATAAGACTGGATAACTGGATTACACGTTTTTCGAAAAGATTTCGATGAAAGCTTCTTAGTTTGGCTTCCGACTTCCCTACTCCTTTTCAACCGGGCAGTCATTTTCGCAGCTAAGATTTCTTTATGCGCGAGGAACCTTGAATTTAGTCAAACGTTTCACTTGAGTGGGACGTTTGCGTCCGTCATCATCTTCACAAAAAATGTGAAATGAATGAGCTGTGTACTGGCTTTCATCATCATCATCAGTAGTACTCACTCGCTCGCAAAGAACCCCTGCCCCCCCCCCCCCCCCGAAATTTTTAGTTAACTAAACCTCAAAACGACAAAAATTCTGATCCAAGAATATTTTTGGTTTCGTTAATTGCGTCTTCAAGGAGATGTCGAGCTGATAAGACTATACTTCTCAGAGTCTCCCACGCCTTCTCCTCCGCGAACAGACAAACAATTTATTTTAGGTTATTTGGTTGAGACTAATGATACGCCAAAGGAGAAGGCAAGTCGCTTATGGGACAGAGATCCTAAGATGGACATTAATAAAACCGGGCTGAATAGTTAATACTCAACAGTACCTCCAACTTTTTTACAGGGCCTGTGCCTTGACCTTTTGTAACTTTTGGGGTCACCAAAGGTTACGGTCGTGCGATGTCAATTGACAAAGATATACCATACTTGACCTTTCTGACTTAAAACATGGCCGCTAGAGGCCGCAAAATGTTTTGCGGACCATTTAATGACTTCTGGCGGCCTTGTTTTAAGCCAAGTGTCAAGTGTGATATATTCTAGAATCAAAGTTTCAAGCTTCGATTGACGTATCACTTGTCCGAATCCATGAGGCCACGTGACTGGCCTTTGGTCATCCTTTAGTGTCTTTAGGGTCAATGCCCCACCTAGGCCCTGCACCAAAGTTGGAGGTACTGGTGAGTAGTAACTATCAAGCCATGTTTCATTGAAACCCATCAGAGGTTCTCTGTCCTATAAGCGACTTGTCTTATCATTTTACGGTCCAAGAATTACCAACAGGGAACTCTGTGAATTCTGCGAAACTATTGGTGACGCGAACTTTGCACGTGAATAACCTAATGATTTTCTGAAAGACTTGTGACCTGTAGCAAAGGAGAAATATTATATATAGCAAACAGGTAAAAGCTGTAAATGATCAAATCAATTATTGTCGGCGGAATTGAGCTCCCATGGAAGTTGACTTCGTCCGTGCCATTCTCTGCGAACAGTCAAGTCCACTTAACATGGCTCCACTTAACATGGCCTTGGTAGTGCTAGAAGTTAGAGCGGGCTCTCTGCCATCCAATGCATGTCACTAATAAGAAATCACTTTCTCGCACATGGCAACCGCCGCACAGTTTACTCAGGTCTTCCTCCATTTTAAAGAAACCTAGAGACCTAAGGTTCCAGTTGTCAGTCATTAGAACTTAATTTGTGAACTCTTGACCTACCGTTGACTACTATTTTGTGTTGACATCCACACTCATACTTTCTGCTACAGGATTTAAAAATCCACACGGGCACAGAGACGGCAGAATTGTAACAACCTAATTAATTAAATAAACTCACACAGTCTGAATATTGTAGAAACTGACCCAAAATATGCGAAACAATTTGACGGCACTTTCCAGAAAAACTTGGGAACTTGAAAATAATTAATTACTTTTGATTAACTTCTGTGGAGAGTGCGACGGGTGGGTGAGAGAGAGTGAGTTTTTGCTGAACTGAAATATTTTTCTTTTAAAACGAATTCACTCCCGCACTTCATCATTTCATTTGAGACACGACGAAAGTGCGAATGATGGCAGCATTCAAATAGTAAAGGTCAACTTGGAATTTGACCTTTAATGAAATCAAATGTATCCTATGTTGTGTGAAAATTCAAGCTGGATCGATTGTGCTAATTTTTATAATTTACTGAGCAGTATTTACAGAGGAGTAGTCTTTTAAACATCTTTTCTTAAGATCTTTATTGAGTTGGATTTTTATAATTTACTGAGCAGTATTTACAGAGGAGTAGTCTTTTAAACATCTTTTCTTAAGATCTTTATTGAGTTGGATGGGTTTAATAGCAGTAAGGAAGAGCTACAAGGAATACAAGGAATATAATGGACTTTACTCACATCAAAGTGAAGGAAAGACGCTTCAGCTATTCTTTCTCGCAGATCTTTGTCCTCTTCATCCCAGAGTTCAGAGAAAAATATTTCGAACTAAAATTGGCAACCAAAAACCTAGAAGACCTTCACAATTAATCTACTCTGGAAACCATGCGACTATCATTTGCCATTCTACTGAGAGTGGAGGGTAATATATGACATCAAGGAGCATACCATTCGAATCCAAGCTTTAAAGGCGTCAATCGTCCATCTCAAATCCCGACCGGGTACCCACACAAAGATTCAAAATAACAATAATAACCTCTATCACCGGGTTAAAATCCCGATAAAAAACCTACGCTTAAAATTTGAGAGAATCTAATTTGATGTTAGGTTTCAAAAAATAAAAGTGGAAACGCCCGGGACGCCGGTTCATCCCCTCATATTCCTAATTTGCTTTCAAGCATTGTACTACGCCACACGACAGAAATCAAATCCCTCCTTAAGCTTTTCGCAAAGCAAATCTTCAGTAACTCTAAAAGTAATATAATTAGAAAGAAAATTACTCACTGCAATTTTAGACAATTCTGCTACTGGATGAAGATGTTTTTTCCGAGTAGGTAGCCGGAATGACCCTTTGAAATCTGGAAAAAAGAGAAGAGGTGATACGAATTAAATATAATAAATATAATAAAAAGCGAAATATTTTATTTTGTAAATAATAATATTACACTTAAATCGATCGAGTTTACTTAAGCAAGCCTAATAATCCCGCTTCTAGGATTTTCATCATGTCCTGTCGTTATTAATTCCCAGGCTTAATTTCCTCTCACTGTGCTATGAGCTACTTTGCCCTGCTACTCTTTTTAGTAGTGCGGTTAGCAAGAAATTGGCGATAAAGACAACACTTATAGAAACATCATTAGACTCCATGGGCACGCGGTAACCACATCCTTCCTGTTTTCCTTTACTTTCCTCTCTAAAACAGTCCCTTACTTTTTCTCATGAATCAAGACTCTTGGATTTGTAGCTAGGCGTAGTTAGGTGCTTGATTTTTGCAAAGGCCAACTAAGATTTGCGACTTGTTCCTACGAAAAAATCTCCTGCTAATTTACCAACACTCCTAATCACAAATGGCCAAAATTAGGAGCCTTTATTATTACGACTACTACTATATTATTTTTATTATTATGCAAGTTCATTGTCTCCGCTCACATTTAAACAATAGACTTTACACCTCCAACCAGGCGTAACAGGAAATGGAGACGTTGTTGGAGTAAACTAGTGAAGTAGCCGGATCAGAAATCTCTAACTGACACCTCCACACAAGCAGCACTGACCGCAGCGGCCATTGGGATCAAGATCTTAATACTGTCAAGAAAATGACACGGGTCATGGACCATCAAAATACATAATGCACATCCAAAATATGCATTTTTTACAGTTTCTTTCATAGATGCTCCAACACAGTGTTCGGAAATTCATAATTCAAAATATTTACTCAAAATGCAGGGTTTTCTCACCGCCGCGGTGAAATTTATTCACATGGCAGCGTCAGAGAGACGGAAATGGTTATGGTAAGATACCGTAAAAACGCCTTTCGTTACTCCCAACGGTTTACAGATTGACCACGACTCTTATCAATAATAATAATTCCACTTGAATGGAAATGCTGCTAGTTGATTGCTTATCAAACTTAGGAGTTCCTTAGGCCCATAATTGGTCAACTGACATGACAGGGTAGGTTGGAAATACTACAACCTGTCGGACGAGTTTCAGCGGACGGTCGTGCTGAGTCAAAGAGCATGCGGACCTTGCATAACAATAATAATCAGATGCAAAATTCCTCCGGGCTTGCCTTAACAAGAATGGCAAAGAAAAAACTGCTAAAAAGAAGAAAAGGGTGTGGGTTCCGTCGTTTTTCGGTTTCATCTTTATTTTATGCAAATAAAAGCCAGTAAGCCAACCATGTGTAAGAAAATTCCTGTACATGCAAAAAGTACCCAAAAGTTAAACGGAAAAAATGGTAGAAGCCATGGGAAAAATATTCACTCCACGATTAAAAGAATCCCTTTTAAAATAAGATATTGCAAATCAGTGATGCCTCAGAAAAAGAATGTATTGAAATTAATTTTTAATTAATTTTTGAGCACTGCTGTAGTCCACTTGGAAAAATCAATGAGGAAGAAGCTAAAAAACCATTAACCAGACAAAGGAAGCATTTCAAAAATTTTCGAATAAATTCAAAATATTCTTTAAACCAGGGTGCTTAAAGCTGATTATTTCTTGAATACCAAAGTAAAAAACTCGGAGTAGGGGTAAAACCCTTCTTAAATTTTAGAGAAAAAGAAGACAGATTGTTTTTGATTTACGTATGCCTGCTACAGGTGAGATTTCTGTGATTCCTGATTACAGAAATCTCATTTCCAAATTGTATGGAATCAACCAATCCGTGGTGCATTTTGGTATAGCTAATCCATGAAAAATAACTCCCTTTATAAAATCCAGGCAATAAAATATACTGGTGTCATCTTAATCGATAATCCAGTTCATTCACTTACGACTTCCAGTGAAACGATAAGCAGTAGACAGTGGTAAGTCCGAGGCTTGCATTAGTATTAGGATTAGCATATTATTAGTAGTAGCAGAATAAAAGCGTAGTTAGAAAGGCGGAAGTGATAAAGAAGTGTGTGATTTATTTTAAATGAGAAATTGAGTTGAAATTAGATGAGATGTCTTGAGAAATAGATCCCTCTCATCCGTACGTGTTTATTTTTAGGAACATATTATCTGTGAGAGTAGTAGGAAATAGATGAGAGAAGCAAGGCGAAGATGGGGAGGCTGACTGACCTGACTACTGACAAGAGACCACTTCCTCAGGATCAAGAGATGAGAATAAAAGAACAGAATAGCAGCAAAGTGGGATTTTCATTGTTGAATAGTGGGAAGTGGGCTAGCATGAAGTCAACGGATTAAAATTAGTAAGTTGGTGAATGCCAGAAATAGAATATAGGAAAGTGTGCTAGATGATGACGCTGAAGGTGCTGAGATCCTCTGAGTGCCATTGATTTCCTCTAGGCTCAGCTTCAATTTCTCTTCCTATCAATTCAAAATGCGTCCTCCATTACCTTAATTTTTAAGAGAGAGAGAGAGAGAGAGAGAGAGAGGCTGGTTTGGTTCCGTTTCTAAAAATAATAATGAATCTCCTATCATGCCTTCCCAAATTACGACAGACTCAACACCTTTCATCAGAACTATCTGCATGATGAAGGCAGGAAGGGAAGAGGGGCAGGTGACAGGTGAAAATCCACTCTGTGAAAATCCTCTATGTGAAAATCCTCAAAAATCCCCTTCAGAAATTATAAGTTTGAAAGTATTGTTGACTTGAAGACCCCATACTTGCATTAAAATGCCACACAGCAAACGTTGGGTTTGCCTGCGCTTTAAGAAATAGTGTTTTAGAACTTATTATATTTTAACAGCCTAAAATATTCGTCCCCCTTTTTAAGGCTATTTATTTTAAGAAGTATTTTTAAAATATGATTAATTTTTATACTGAAACTAACAAAACCAAAAGTAAAACATAATAAAATTATCATAAGAATAAGATTCTATAATTTAAATTAAAATATAGATTTTGTAAATCAACTATTGGATGCTCCATAGATTCTTCAAAAAAAGTGTTTATTTATTATTTATTAATGAAACCTCATTATCTGTTAAAAGAATAGTAGAAACCACTATATACTTAAAAATTATTTTTTTATTAGAATATTAGAATCTAATAATAATGATAGCACAAACTATATAATTTATTCCATCAGAATACTCCTTTTTCAGGCACATTATTTTGTATTTTATAGAATTATTTAAAAGAACTATTCAATAATTCAAAAATTTTTAAAAAAAATGATAAATTTAATGGGTAGCCTTAGCTCATGGGTACGAGGTCCCACGTAGTTTATGGGGAGTATGGGAGGGTACCCATGAGGTCCCACGTAGTTGGTGGGGAGTTTGGGAGCAAATGGAAGGGTACCCATGAGGTCCGACGTAGTTTGTGCGGAGTTTGGGAGCGAATTGGAGGGTACCCATGGGGTCCCACGTTGTTGATGGGGAGTTTGGGAGCAAATGGAAGGGTACCCATGAGGTCCCACGTAGTAGGTGGGGAATTTTGGAGGGTACCCATGATGTACCAGTGTGGTCGGTCGGCTTTTGGGACGTTGTGCGTTTGGTACCCATGGAACGGCAGATACCCAAAAAAGGGGTATAAGTTTACTAGAAAAAGGGACAGGTTTACTATTTAATAAGGGGGCACTTTAAATATATCAGATTAGTTAGATGCTGAAAATGGTTTTTGAAATTAAAGCTGAACCGTGATTTTGATTACCCTCAGCTCTTAATTTTAAAAATATAGCAGCCATGAGACTGAGAAACCATTTTGAATGTTTTTATACCCAAAAGGCACAAGTTTGAAGCGAGCAGTGCGGGCTTACCCATTAAGGCAATCCAGCTAGTGAAAAAACGTGTTTAATCATCGATAATGTCCAAATTTTAAAAAACGTCGTAGCCAAAACACGAAAGAGAAATCACGGTTCAAAATCCCTGGAAACTGATCATTTTTAGAAAGAATTTTCACATAGTGGATTTTGGTTGAGGAGATTTTCACATGGAACCAGAAGATAGCATGGGGAAAGCCCTAAACTGAGAAACAAGAAAGAAATCTGCAAACTGAAATCCATGCTTGGAAACTTCTTTCGGCTGTTTTTGCTGTTATTACAAAAGAAAATTATGTATTAGAATAGATGTTTTGAAATCCAAACCCTTTTCATCATCTGGAAGAATGACTCTGCCTTCTTTTGCAAATTGGAAGGCTTCACCTTTTTCTTTTATTTCCAAGGTTTGGTCTCATATCGCCGAATCTCAATTCGCCGAATGGAAAATTTGTCTCACTTCGCCGAATCAGGCATCCGCGGGTTACAAAATCAAAAAAAAAGCCTAACAATTTCAATTCGGTCGAGCCGGTCACAAACGCGCCGATCAGGTCTCCGCCGGCTACGAAATCCGACAAAAAACCTAACAATTTCAATATGATGCTC
>JABASM010000430.1:0-23190 GCA_019776545.1 Brachystomella parvula
CCGAATTACTTAATTGAATTAAGCGATTTTGGTGTCAATAGATTCACAATCGCATTTCCTACAATTTATAAGCAGCTCAAATCTATGGTACTGCATGAAATTTTCAGGAAACTCGATGAGAAGACCAGGGGCATTGATATTTTCCCTACATTGATATTTTCTCGTTACACCGGTTCATGAAAGAAACCGAAGGAATTAAGTTTTTACTTTGAGAAAAACAATGGGGTCAAATGTAGCCTCTGAAACAACGAAAAGTTGAAAGAGTAGTGTAGAAGTACTAAATTGGTACTCAGGGTCTTTCCTAAATTGGAATAATAAAGATGAGCACGTAAATTGATATAAATCAACTAGAAAGTCTCCTCACAAAGGAGCGTCATCTTCTCTATTAGTTCAGAGATTTCCATTGAAATGAAGTGTGTGAGGGGAGAAGACAACAATAGTGACTTCTTTTGAAAATCTGGATACAATTGGGTTTACGACTAAACTGCGTACCGCAGGACTAAAACATGACGCCATTGTTAAAGCTCACCACTCTTGTTCCATTTGCACTCTTCCTGCTACAGGTTCCAGGTTAGATTCGGAAAATATTCATTTACTACTTTTCCTTTCTTACGAAAACAGGATGGTAAGAATTTGGAAATTATGTTTTAGATGCCATTAATTGTGCAACGGATCAAAATATGCAGAGGCTTCTCATGGACTTGCTTACGTATTCCAACAAGGATGTCCGACCAATGAGAAATGTCTCTGACACTCTCACGGTAAAGCCTGCTTTCTCTTTCTCGAAATTCTGTTCAGTTAGGGATTCACCAAGGGCCCCCCAAGGGTCCACCCTTGGCCATCCACGTCCCATACTGCAAGATGGATAGGAAATCCCCAGCCTTTTTTTCGCTATTGCTTCTTCAAAATATTTCAGCCACTCTTTTTCGGCAGGCTTCAAAAAATCCTTACTGCTCAAGAAATACTCGGTTACGACGCTTTCCCCCTTCTGTCAATAAAACGCTTGGCTCTCTCAACTTTGTCGTCTTTTCAGATTGCAGTGAGTCTGAAGCTACTTAATATCGTGGATCTTGTAAGGGAATTTTTTTATAAAAGTATCAGCGATTGGGAAAGCAGAAATGTGATTTCTTTGGATATTCTTAGAATTTTGAGAAAGGAATTCTTACATCGAGGATCCAAATCGAGCAAGTAAATCAGGGCGTCCATCATAAAGCCATTTCAGACATGTAGCATTTTGTTGAATTTTAATTGATACTAGGTTTGGAACAATTACATGATGCGATGGGATTCTGAAGCATACGGTGGGATCAAGCATACCATTCTGCCTGCCAACAAAATATGGCTTCCTGACATAGCTCTCTTCAAGTACAAGAAAATATATATTTGAGGATTTCGGTATTGTAATTCTTAGTTTATTAGTTCAGTAGATGACAATCATTACTTCAGCGGACCTTCAGCCAAAGTTTATTACACGGGCTATGTGGAATGGAAGTCTGAACAAGTTGTAAACACCTATTGTGACCTAGGGTCTTCCAGGTTCCTCAACGATGAGCACGTGTGTCACCTAAGATTCGGAAGTTGGGCTTATGATGGACTTACGGCAAGATTTTCAAGGATTTTCAAACGCGTAATTCCATTCCTGAATATGCATATTTTTGTTTACCAGCTGGATCTTCAGCACAAAACAGGTCGAATGCCACAAGAACTAATCACTAACTCAAGTGAGAATAGTACAAAGACATGGAAGGTAATGTCGCCAGCAATCGATCTCTCCGAGTACTACGTCTCGCTTCAATGGAATATCACGAAAACGGAAGCTTACAATAATCTGAAGTACTACCCATGCTGCGTTGAGCCGGATGGAGGTACGGTGACCGCTTCGAGCTTTGCCACCATGTTGCTCAACGGCCCTCGTTCTAATTAATTGCAGACCTTACGTTTTGGATTACCCTAAAAAGAACTTCAGGGATTTACAATGGAGGAGGTGCGACTGCCTGGGTCCTTCTCACCCTCCTTCCGATCCTCGTCTTCCTAATCCCTGTTCAATCCAATCAGAAGGTTGCAATGGCTCTGCTCAACTTTCTCCTTATAGTCTTTGTCATCACTTCCGGAGAAAAGAAAGAAAGTTTTAACCACATGAGGAAATTCTATTTATTTACCCTAATTGTGGATTTCATCGCAATTTTTGGAGTTGTGGCTGTAGTGTCAGCATATTCCCGGACCACGGAAATCCCAAAATTTATCAAAGATGCTCTTCCAACCCTTGGGAAATTCACCTTCGTAAAGTTTCCTCATAGTTCTGATCACAATGCGCTGGGAAATGCAGGAAAAACGGACGGTATTAATTTTTTTCGCTAGATCTCTAACGAATTCTCTCCACGTGAATAGCTTTTTTCCAACATTAAGTTGTGTGACCTATTTTTTAGATGAATTCGAAACCCCTGGACTTGAATGCATTGCAAAATATTTGAAAGAAGAAGAAAAAACTGAATCTGTAAGTTAAAGTTTCTGCAAGTTGAAGTATTGAAAAGTCGAATTAATTAATTTCTGTTTTAGCAAAAATCAAACTGGGAATTTATTTCTTGTATCGTGAATCGAGCTTTTCTCCTACTCATCTTCGTTCTTAGCCTCATTGAAATTCTCATCTTCGTTTGCTAAAGTGTTGACTACAAGGTTGCTGTCATTTATAATTTCTATAGAGTTATTTATTTAATCATCACAGTCAGAGTAATCAATGTCTGTCTTTGGAAATCCACTCTTAATTGCCAATAATAAAATTACTGAAGAAAGAAAAAAGAAACGGAAAGGAAAAGGTATCCAGGCGTTTACGGTGCGAAAAATCATTGAGCGTCAAGCGTGAGTTTCATAGATCGCAAATGATCCATCAATTCATTCTTCCACCCACTCACAGCTTGCTCTGTCAAATCTACCACGAGGTCGGAATGCGTAATTTGTTTATGGAACCCTTTTAACGATGGGTCGAGGCTCATATTCTCCAACATTGATTCAATCATCTTCATAACACTTTGCTTACTCTTCTGCAATCCTTCTTTCTTCACCGAACCGGATTTCGGGATCGAGAGCTCAACTCGAATTTGAGGATCTAACTGACTGAGCAAAAACTTGAGAAGCACCTGTGCTGTGATTGCTTCACCAGGAGGCAATACTCTGGCACCTGAGCGACTGAAAAAAAAATAAATGTATAAAAACGAAAAGAAGAAGGATGATGAAATGACTTACTTGTGAGCTGGGAAAAATACGAAGGTTGGAATTTTCTGGGGCCTCAGATCTGGAGGGAGTGAATTTTTAAAAGTATCAATTTTCCCCAGGGTGACATTTAGTTGGTATTTTTTCAGAAAGTGGGCCAGTCGGACGTAATGGGTTAGCGTCACCGTGCAGTACCCACAGAAAGGCGCAGAATACATAAGGAGGAGAGGGGCGGGATCGTCGCTCTCCAGAAATTCCATTAATTCCTTGGCTGAAAAGCTCCGGATCGCTTTCGGTTCTGCAGATATCCGATCAGCTTCACTCTTCAAATGACTAGATGGGAAACTGAAAGTTCCACTTTCAACTTCTTTTGTGAAATTCCAGATCGTCGTTGCTATTTCCGATATGTTAAACTTGGTAAAGGGCAGAATGAGCTCTTGCTGCAAAAAAAGGCCTAAGAATTAGTCTATCTTGAACTTCGGAAATAAGAAATAATTTCACGAACCTTTGCGTCAATGATGAAGGCAACGGGATCTTTCATGGAGGCGGGTTGGAATGTATCACTTGAGGTGCCATTGCGAATGCCCGGGTCGGAGTCGACATGAATCCCTAGGGCAAGCTTTGTAAAGTGCGGAATGTCAACAGGATCGACTGCAATAAATCGAAAGGGACGAGGTGAACGGCAGCTGAGTCCAGTGAACTTAAGGTCCCGGGAAGTGCTCTCGTAGCCTTTCAATGACTCCTGAATAAAATTTATTTTACGCTCTTCCCAGTGTTGCAACTGCTCCCACATCATTTCACAACTTGCGCTCATTTTCTCCGAATTTTTGCATATGCTGTGAATTGACTTCCATAGTTTCATCCATTCTGAAACAATTAATAAGCAAAAAGTCTAACAGTGTCCAAGAATATTTCAAATGAAGCTCACCTGAGTTAAGCTTGTGCGTCATCCGCCTAAGCTTGGTGACATTAACGCTCTTGTTACAGTTAAAATAATCCAAGGCCACTTCTTTGATCTGACTGTAAAAGGGTGAGTAGGCAGAGGGATAATAACGCCGCGTCACAAGGAGAAATAAGGGCCACTTCATCACCTCTTCCGCTAAGTCCAACGATCCTAGGGAAACCACTTTATTCGCAAATCCGTTCCTCACTTGATACGACCACGTAATTGGTGGCTTGGAGGTTTTTTCAGTGACCCATTCCGCAACTTGACCAACTGGACCTTTCATTCCTGCAGGCATAAATATAAGTTAAGCGTAAGTCCACATACCCACTTCAGCAAAAGATTAGCTCGACACTGCCATACCTTTTTCTGGGGTCGTCCATTTGGCCGTATGAATCTCATTGAACAAAACCAGGGAAATTGTGTTTCCTGACGTCAGGTAAAACTTTTCTCCTAAATCTCTTCGTAGAAAAAGTCCGAATCCTACTTGTGAAAATGGATCCGCTTCTAAATTTCTCAAGGCCATCTGTCTGTACGTGTTAAAGGACGGATCAAAATCGGGTTCACTGCTGTTAAAACTAGTGAGCATAATGGCCTAGAAATAAAGAGGCTGAGCTAATTTATTTGATTCCTAATCAAATGCATTAGCTGTTACATCATGTTGAGAGCGAAACCTCCAAAGTTCTTCCTCCGTATCTATGCGAGTAAAGGGCTTGAGCACAGTTTCCACAAAACGAATCATGGGCTCAGTCCGGATTGGTCCATTGTATATCACGCCCTAAAATCTTAGAGTTTAGTACAGCTCCTTTAGCTAAGGACAAAATCAACTTACCGAAGAAGATCCAGCATGAGCAACAAATATAGGATAGTGGGACAAACTCTTGTAATTTTGTCGACATTGTCCTTCCGGCCACCAGCAATTAACAGCGTAGAATTTTAAAAGACCAGGTTTCGTCAGATGAAAATATTTTGCCACACCAATGACTTCTTTCTTCGATTCTACAGACTCGGAGTCCCAGTGGGCGTAGTAAAAAATGAAGGCAGGGTGATAGGGTATTTGTTTCCGAGCCAAATCGACATACTCCCCACGGTAAAGGTCTTCAATCAGTGTCCCAAACTCCTCAGGTGAGAAGAATGGAGAGGGGCTTCCCACGTTCTTCGTTTTTGGTGGACTGAAATTCAGAAAAAAATGCCTTAATGATACCAGGATTTGTTTAACTTTCAGAAAAATTTTGTGACACTTGAGCGTTCGAGATAAAAATAAATCAATTGCCCCAGTAGTAACATACCAATTTCTAAATTTATTTGCTCTCATTAATTCCAATATTTTATTAAAGTCTAAACGAGGTGGTTGAAAAAAGTTAGCAATTTTAATGTAGTATGTGTGAATTGGGTTGTTCCTCTACAAAACGTTTGCCAAATAATCTTGAACTTCTGCAACCGTAAGACGCCGAAATCCCCTCTCCGTGGCGAGACCAAGCTCAATGTTCTCTGCAGTCATTTGACCCTCAAAACTCTCTTTGAGAGCCAAGATAGCAGTGTGAATTGCATCTTGTAGCTCAATATCGGCATTGTAGCGTTTCTCCAGAAAGGTTTTTCCAGTTATCGCATTCTTCCCCATGGCCGTTGCCTTCCACGGAAAGAAGGAGCCAGACGGATCACACTGGAGTAAAGCAGGTTTCCCTTCGTCCCAACCACAAATAAGAAGTGAGACACCAAAGGGTCGGACTCCTCCAGAGTGAGTGTACTCCTGCATTACGTTGGCTACACGCTGAACCAGTTGGATGGTCGGGATTTGTTCACCGTACTGGAGGAGGTAGGTTTGAGCTGCCTTCCGCGCATTCTTGACAAGAAGGCGATAGTCAGGGCCCATCCCACTATAGCACATTCCAATATTGGGAGTGATGGACTCGATTTTCCATACGCTAGTTTCATCACACAGAAAAGATTTGTGCTTCTTCTCTGTGGCGAGAACGACTCCATTGGTTGCTTAAAAATGAAAGTCAAATTAGCGAAAAGGAAAGCAGCGACCAGAAGCAATTCAGAAGTCACTTACCTTTAATACCAATAGTGGGTGCTCCAGAAGCAACTGCCCCCAATGCATACTCAATTTGGACTAACTTTCCAGAAGGGCTGAAAGTTGTCAGGGAGAAACTGTATCGCTCTGATGTACCTGCCATTATCGCTCGTAGAGCAGCACCTAATAATACAGGGAAGCTGATCAGTCAAGAATAAGTTTTAATCTTAAAATGTAAAGTATCATCAGCATGTCATATTGAACTTACCCTTCCAGTAGATGACGATTAGTACACTTGGTGGACGATTACCCTTGGTGGACCCTGGGACACAACAGTGGCACTACCGCACAAGCGTTAAAACTGTGGAACTAATTTGTTCTGAACGGAAATACTGTTGTCAGAATGTCAGGAATCACAGTTTTCGACTGAGTTGAGTTCAATTCCAAAAAACAACCAACTCATCACCGGACTTTGAATTTCCCGCATTTTTACTGCGATTTATCGCACTCTGTTCTATGGCTTATCGATGGCTGCTGTTTGCAGCGTTCGGTACAGCGTTTTCAGAAAGAAAATATCTTAAAAGGCGAAATTAGGGGCCTGTTTCTACGGGGTTAAGTAATTCTTCCCGATAGCGGTCATTTGCAAGCGATTTGTTAGGAAAAAAGCACTCACCCTGATCTCAGGCTCGCCAATGCACTAGCGATGCAAAGAAACACCAAAAACATTTCTTTGTGATACTTCGATGTAAGTTCACTCATTGTCAGCCTCCAGTGCCTGAAGACTCGAACGAGTGAAAATTTTTCGTGATATGCTCTCCGATGAAAGTTAATATGGTATTTCTTGTAGTGGAATTTGCCAGGGGTGGAGCTGCTGTCTCTTCGTTGCTTCCGTTTACGAGGTGCACTAGCTGACGAACGCCTACCGCTGCTGCCGCTGTTGGGAGGTCGTTTCCCTAGTCGCTGGGATCTCCCTTTCCCTTCCCGATTTCTTCTTCCCAGAAACCCAGGAGTAAATCGCTTCCGCTTGCGTTCCTCTTCTTCGTCCGAGGTTGCTGAACAGCCTAGACTGTCCTCACTTCGCGATCGGATGCTGGAGGAGCAACTTTGCTCTGAGTTGGAGTCAAATGACAATGAAGTCTTTGACGCTGGATCAGATTCTTCCTCTTCTGTGAAGCTTGCGTCAGAGAATTCTCTTAATGGGATGGGGGTAAGTGAGGAGGCAGTAAACCGTCCTTCGCTACTGCTATTACTAGTGTCGCCGTCCCTAACAGGATGGTAAAAGTTTTCTTCTGCTGAGCTCATCGCTTATCGCTCCTCCCCGAACAAAATGCCCATAGTAAATATGGCGAGTAATTCTCTGAGGTTATTCCTGTCGCAGGGCCACCGGATCCGATGGGTGGAATGGATAGAAGACTGGCAACGGAACGTGAGCATAAAGGCCGGCTAAATGCTATGCATTCTCAACCTGGCTGAATCCCTCGGCAGAAAGTTGATCTAGGAGCAATGAAATCTTTAAGATTTTTAATACAATACTGTCAGCAACAATACTAATTTTTGAGGAGGATTTTAGCTTACTTCAACTGCTTCGTATGGTCAGCGAAGCCGCTTCGGAGTGCAGCCCGGTCCTTTCTTGGTTCTGCTTGCTAAAGATGAGCAGAATGAGGACTCAGGTATGTCAATGTCAATTGCATTGCTCAGATGTTCGATGTTTTCGACTCTCTCCACGAACTCGTGGACACGTGTCACTCGGGCTTTCACTCGGGAAAACTCTGTTGATGCTCATCATCTGTTTTTTGTTGTGAGCGGCTCAGAAGGAGGAGGAAGAGTGAACCAGAACGACGTCATTCTTGGATTCTGATTATCAAGAAACGCAGAATATACGTTTAATTTACATCTTCTCGCCTACTTTAACTTTTTTACAGTTAGTTATGTCCGGTAAGTGTTAAAATATATTCCATTCGACACCAGTACCATCATGCGTGCCTCTGTTCTGATCATAGGTTCTGATTATGACATTATGACTATTTTCAGAATTTGGTTCAGGACCTCCGGGGCCTGGCCGTGGCACCGGCCTTCCCACTGGACCTGGAATGCCATCCAGAGGAACCAGAAGGTAAGTAGTATATATACTACCATGATGTTCATCCCATAAAATCAGATGATAATAGTATAGTCTGGTTACATTTCTTTTTATCAGTGACATCGTTGGAAATCTGGGAGAGGCGCACCGCGGAATAGGTGACTTAGGTGGAGCTGATCTCGCTCGCCGAAGTTCCGCCCCAGTGGGACGACTGGGTATGTTTTTTTTGTTGCTTGACTGAATAGGCAATAAATAAGAACTATTATCTATGGTTTAGGAGCAGTTGAAGGCGTTCATGACCCTTTGGGAATCGGTGAGCTTGGGCGCTCGGACTTAGATCCTCTTAGTCGCCCAGGACCGAACACAGGAATGATTTTTGATCCCCGTGGAAGGCGAGATCCAACACCTAGATTACCACCGTAAGTTTTAGAAGCCTTACCACTAATAAAAATCAAGGCACTTCTTTTTCTCTCCATGCAAAAAAATAAAAAACAAACTTACTGTTATAATACCAACAAAATATTAGAACATAGTACCAAAGTGTTTTTTGTTTTTTGTACAGTGGTGTCCCAGCTGGTGCACGTTTTGATCCGTATGGGCCGTTTCAAGGACAGCGGCCACCAGCTCCGAGTCGTGGTCCACCTCCAGAACCTTGGCTCCCACAACCCGATCATCTTCCAATGCCAGGATTCCCTGGACAGGGGCCCCCACCATTGCCAGGCCAAGGAAACCGTAACCCTCCCCCTTTTGCGGGTCCGGCTCCAGATCACGAACTTCCGCCTGGAGGGTACGACGACATGTTCAGTTAAATAGCTTACTTTTGTCGTGTAAAAGTTTACCTAAGGACGTTAATTCACCAACGGCTAATTGAACATAAAAAAAAGTAAAACGGTTTAGGATTTTAATATGGAGTGACTGGTCACTTCTTTCTTTAATTTACAAAAATAATTAGCTTCACAACATAAGATTAAATTCAATTGGTCGGACTTCATAATCTTTCGTAATTACTACAGCAGTTTTAGTAGATGAGAATCGCGGTACGGACACAATTTTAGACCCATTCCACTCCATAGCCCCATAATCTTTCTGATTTCCAATGAAGTAGAAATTGGGGAGCTTATCCTTGAGGATGAAGACGTCGTCACTCATACCAGGATAAAGGGGCATGGTGTCAGGTGCAGTTGGACAGAGGTGTCCCCACTCCAGAAATCGTCGTCCCATTTCCAAGGCTGAGTCCACACTTGAAAATTTCAAAGCATTTCCAACCGGCTCACCATCTGTAGCGATGATGTCGAGTGATGGCTCAGTTGACTCGGCAGAGAGTGGAATATGAATCCTGGATGGATTTGAAAGAAGATGAAACGTCGCATACTGCGTGGAGAGGGGGAAGAGGCATTTATGGATCGGAGGTTGAGGATACATAGCCTGCACTGGATCTTCTTTTCCACTCAGCACACTAACCTCCATGGTTTGCTATAGGAACGTTTAGTCATTAGCTTTAGGGAGACAAAGTAAAGATGGCTAAGTACTTACGGCAAGAGCTGACAGCATTCTGTCTAATTTCTTGGCATTTACTGCAGTGGCTTTGAAGGAGTCGTTCCCATCTTCACCATGAATTGAATTTCCCAAGAAGAAAACTCTCGTCCTTTTCTGCATGATACACTCCTGTTCGTATGACGATCCACAAAACCCTTGCAAATGTTCAAAAAGCATCCCCAGTTCCACCGAATTCTCCGTTAAAGGACCGAATTCAAGTCCAGAGACGAAAACCTGAACAAATCGCAATTCTTAGCTTGTGGATTCAGCAGTCTGTCAAATAATCTTGGTTTTCATTTCTTACCATTTCTGCACCTTCAGAATACTTCGTATCGGGCCAAACGGCAGGACGCGGAGTGGCGTAAAGGACATTTTCGACCTCGAATCTTCCGTCAATCGTGGGCCGACCCTTGATACCTAAAACAATCCCGTTGACCAAACCACCGACCGTAATTCCACAATTCGGAGACGGGATCAATCGAACTCGTGTCGTGTCATCCTCTAATAGTACCACATCATTCTCTGAAGTATACTTTTCCTTCCGGTCCCGTTGCGCCAGCTGAATCTCCTCTCCAAGCTCTTGAAGAATAGATGGTTTCTCTGGTTGCTGTTTAAAAACTGTACCAATGATAGCTAAACAATTTATAATAGGAAACCATAAGCTCACCTCGTACAAACCAAGAAATTAGGCTATCCTCCTTACCAACTGTAATATCCTCACGCAGAGCTATATGCTGCCCGTGCTCTTCTCCCTGAGCTACAGAAGAAGTATCCATAAGCGAATATTTCTTAGGGCTGTTGAATGTCTTCCTAGGACTGGTACTGCTTCTTTTCTTTGGGCTTGAAAATGCCCTGCCTTCATCAGATGAGGATTCGCAAAGACCTGATATTTTCTTCAGTGGAACTTCAGGCCACTCCTTACGGATCTTCTGTTCCAGTGTAGGACGAACCGAACAAAGTCGGGTGAAGTATGTGTGAGAGTATTGCCGTGAAAACTGACGTGTTTCTCTTACAGCACTCAGTACCTTGCTCTCTTCCACTAGTTTCTCCGGAATCCGATTATTTTTTCCAAACTCCACAGTTCCAGGAGCCGAGAGCAAGTCCAGCCCCGACGATTTCGAGGCTGGAGATTCATCTATTTCCATTTTCATTGCAATTTCTGGGATCGTTTCGTACCAATTACTTGGTACTCCTTAGTTCCAAAATCAGCTGCTCACGATTGAACTGGAATAAGAAGAAAAGGAATCAGGCCCGTTTCCAAGTAGTTAGCAACGCACCGTTAACATTCATGGAATAAATTAATTGTGGCAAGCCACGACGTAACCAGCAATCTTACCTGAGGTTAAACAAAGCGAAGGTCCAGGGGAGCGACGGGCAGCAAAAATTAATTAATTAGAACTAAAAACTGATCAAGAAAAAACTAAGAAAAAGGCTCGCAAATACTTACAATGCAATACGGTTTTCGCGGAATTTTTTCGAGCGGGGAGGCGAGACCCTTGGCGTCCTTCCTTTATTAAATCCCGACAGGAGGGTTTTCACATTTATAATTTTACAACAGTTTAGTTTTGTTAATTGATATACTGGTTTTTTGTTTTCAAAGCATCAATTTCCAATAAATTAAGCGTTTCGCTATGAAGTTTAATTTGCAATATGTTCGATCCCGGAGTTGTTATTCAACTTCTTTTTCGGAATTAATACGAGCGATTCTACCTCACAGCTGAATTAAAAAAAGTACCAAGCGAACCCCTTTCGGCCAGACTTCCTAGCCAAAGGGTTAAGCTGCATGTCTTTATTCTCCAACTAAATCCATAAATTAAATATTCCAAAGCCATTGAATGCTGATGGCTTGCTCTTAATTTCCACTTGCATTTTAGCGCATAAGATCTTTTCTCCGGTATCGTCATCCATTTGTGCTAACACGGTCGCAGGAAACTGTATTAGAAACATAAAACATGATTGATTTCAAATTCATAATTTTTATGAATTAAAAGAAAAGTGGGAGGGGCTTCACCGTTGAAGGAGCTGCAAACGGCATTTCGATAAGGAATTTCTTTGCAAATGTTAGTAGTTGACCTTTACTGACTATAGGACATGAACCGTTTGATAATTCACTGCAGGCGTCCCCGGCGGAGATGTCAAATTCAAATAGATTACTTGCTGTCACGGAGTAGGGTAACTTCTTGCTTGATCTACCTGTTAATTAAGAAATAAATGTGGTCAAGCACAGACAAAAATAAAGAGTTCGTTGCAGACAGAGAATTTGCTGGAAAAATTTGCTGAATGATGTTCTTGCAGTGAACAATCCGCAATCCAGAGATCCCAGAAACTGGACAAGGTTATTCTAATTTTCCTGAAGAAAGCTGCCGATCCGAGGAATTTAATACAAAATACAATGAGTTCAACCCATCAACCAATTTTTCCAGCAATTACTTTAATGCCACCATTTTGAATGTTCAATTTGGAAGTTGAGAGGGCTTACTGGAAACAGCGTCAAATTCAAGACTGTACTCTCCTCCATCGTTAAAAATGCAGGGCTGTTTCGTACAACCTGAGATCCTTAAATCCGTGACCTTAATTTTCGTTCCTGAGCACAAAAGCATTGAAACTGAAAATTCTAATCAATTTGAAAACCATGATAATTTACCGCAATCTTCCCAATCCAATGAGGCTCCAGCTGTTGTGAACCAAATTAATAAAATGATTCCTAAACTCCGCCAGTTCCAGCCCATGCGAACTAAGGAATTCATCCTAGCTAACTGGCTTAGCAAACAGAAATTAAGAACCAATCCACTCTACTGGAAAACTCAATTAGAAAAAGATTCCTCGCCAAAAGAAGATGAGGATTAAAATCATCCGTCATTTCCTAATAGTAGTTCCATCCCTGTATGATTGTGCAGTAGAAATTCTAATTCTGATTCCATAAAGAGGGCCTGACGAAAGAGTGTCACATACTAATTAGTGAATTGATTATTCTCGGAAATTTTGCAACATTAATAGTAAATGAATGGAGTTGGATAGTAGAGTCTGCATCTGCAAAATGGAGAATGAACTTCGATGTTACAAGTCACTGCTGCAGGATGAACTCTTTAGTGTTTTTCGCATCGATGACTTTTCCTCTGCCCTTTATTTTTTTTTCCTTGAACGATAGAGGAAAATGTTCTTGAAGAAAATCTTCTTCATCTTAAAATCATCTTTCCGTGTCAATTTTTGAAGAGATCGATAAGGAATTTGGAGAATGTAGCCAAGAAGTCTTATGATTCCAATCCAAATTCTTGTTCCGGTTCACCTCTTTCATTTTAAAACCCAGTTGAACGAGGGTTATTGCTGCACTAGTCCCAGATTTAAATTTAAGATTTATTTACGAAAAGGAGTCCTTTCTTGGAATTCTCATTAAATTAAATGAAAATGGAAATGGGCTGGTTGCTTCGGGTAAAATAAGCAGGCAAGCGTCTGGTTTTGATGAACGTGACGCTTGAATTGGATTTATTAGTATTTGGTACCGGAAAAAAGATTTAAATAATGAGGTGTGTTTTCTGGCATGTGGTCCATTGATGGCTGCTAGAAATTGACTTAAAACCAGGAAAGAATGAAATATGAGGCATCTGCAAAAATATGAGTCCACAACCACCCTCTCACCGTATCCTACCTGTTGTAGAGCTCAAATGCATTTTTCCTTTATTATCCTCATCTGAGTACAACAATAAAAATCCCTTCATCTTTATATATTATTTCTTTCTGAACTGCATTTTCTTGACGAGCGACTGGCTGTCGGCTCCTGGTGGGTGGAATGTTTTAATAATAGTAGTAAAGACAAGATAGAAGAAGAAGGAGAAATCTCTTCAAGTTAAGTGCAGTTTTAATTCTTATTTTCTCTGAGGACTCGAGTCAATCCTCATTCATTCAGTTTTACACGCTCTCTCAGAGCTAGTAATTCTTAGAATCCGAGTGGTCAATAGTGATTCATTCCTAAGATCCTATTAAACTTATTTTCCCGAAAAGTGTCCACTACTAATTTGCAGTGTGTTTCTAATCTGGGCTGTTGAGGAATCTGCGGACGCGACGGTAAGGCTATTCTCACATTGAAAGCTTCTTCTGAAAATAAGTTTACGTCTTGGGGATTTTGGAAGATTAGATGCATTTGTGTACTTAAAGTTTGAGGAAGCTTCTCTTCCGTTTTGATAACAATTGAAAATTAAGTTCATGTTTGTCTACCCTTGAAATCCATTAGACTGAAGTCTAACTACATGCTTATCAGCCCAAAAACCATTAGAACACATCTTATTTGTGTATTCCATTCAAATGCATCCTTTCGTCGACTAATTCTGGAAGTTCTCTTTTCTTTTTAAACTTTCTCTCCAGGAAGACATTAGTTTTTCAAAGTTGTGACATAAAAGCGCTTGCGTGTTTTTCCCCATAATTTTATGAAGACTTGAGCGTGAAAAGGTCGAAAACCCGATTATTCTTTTTTCCCATCCCTTCTTCTTTCCTGCCCTGAAAAGCAGCAGAAGGGATTACCAAATGCTACTTCTCAGAATTCACAAAGTTCCCATCATCGATTTCCTCCCCCAACAACAAAACCTAGAGTCTTTTCCATACAGTTCACATTCTGAAAATTCAAGACTACCACCACCAGTAGCTCAAGTACAGATCTAAATCAGAATAATTGCAAAATTTTATTAGAAACAATTCTGAGAGTGCTGAGATGATAGATCCTTGAGGTGGAGCTTCAGGTAAGAGTTCTCAGTTACAAACCCGGCTTGGAGAAATCCCAGAGGTTACGTGTGGTTAGTTATATCAAGGGTAATGTAATGTCCTGAATAATCTGAGGTCCATGAGATTCTAGGCTTGTACGATTATTAGATTCATAATGGGTTATTAAATTTTCTTTATCAATAATTCAGGAGTATCATCCCACCAGTGACAGGTTTTTAAGATCAGTGCTAATGGAATTCATGCTCTCATTTCTAATTATATTTCATCACAATCCCCAATCAGTATTTTTTTTTTGGATGAACCGTTAGAGACATAATTGAATCCTCTTGATTTAGAAATTAGAAATTAAGGTCTCACCAGTAGGCTCCACGCATTACATTTTTCATTCCCTGCAGAAGCCATAACAATATCCATCTCCGTATAACTCTAATCCTGTGCATCTGAATCCCATTATTTTTATGCTTGAAAAATTAAAAGGTGAGAAAAAAAAGGATTAAGAGTTACATTTTTAATTAACAGTGCTCATTGAATTCATTAAATCTTAAGTATGAAAATCATCATTTTGAAGCAAACAATTTTTTGGTTGAAGAGCAGTAGAGTGAAATTTTTTTAGCACTTAACTAACCTACAAAAATGTATACTAACTTTTGTATTTTCCTTTCGCTCTGTTTTCAGGAGCAAATGGTACTTTCTTTGCTGAACTGAGTCTCTGCATTATTCTAAAACTGATAATGATTCATTCAAATGGAGGAACCAATGGGAATGGACTACCTGGACATAACGGAACCAACGGAACAACAAAGAACAATAATGGAGTCAACAATGGAGTCAACAATGGAGTCAACAATGGATTGAAGAAGTCAAATGAGAATTTGATTGATACTGGAAGGATCAGCAGCGATGCGGGAGGACTACCAGCTTCCTGCTGGGAAAAAGGAATATGGGCCGTTGGAATTATCAACACAAAATCAAAATATCTTACAGCTGAAACCTTTGGTTTTAAAATTAATGCAAATGGTGTTTCATTAAAGAAGAAACAAACTTGGTATCTTGAGCCAGCGGGTGATGGAGAGGCCATTTGTCTCAAATCCCATCTTGGACGGTATTTGGCCGTGGATCAGTACGGGAACGTAACCTGTGATGGAGATCAGAAGGACGTTGGAGCATTCTTTGAAATCCAAGTTAAAAATGATTCAGGTCAGTACCAATTTTAATTTTCACATTTCTCAAAAAAAAGGAATTTTAATTCGCAAAAAAAAGATTTTCGGCGTTTTCGTTGGAATAAGGTATACAATTAGTCCTCATCTCCTCCTTTTCTGCGATCCTTTTGTTTCGCATTGCTCGTTTTATTGGCCATTTAGATAAGATGATGATGCTACTGTATTTTTTTTCTCTGTCTGCGGTTTTACCTGAGATAATCTAACAGTACTTTGGGAGAGAGTCATTTGTTTTAAACGGTGAAGTAGGTGTGGAAGTGGAAGGAAATAGCATATACCGACACTTTAAAAAAAAAGAAAAAAGCTCATACTTTTGATTGTAGTCAGTTTTAATTCATTTATTGTCATTAAGAGAGATGTTTCTCTGATTCTTAGGTTTTGGTTCTTAGGTTAATGAGTTTCGGCATTTTTCCAAAAAATCTCCACGATTTTGATGAACGGACAAGATGAACTGTTTGAAGATTGGAGAGGTTGATAATGGACATGGCCACTGGTCACTCACTTACTCTGCCTTATCTTTCTAAAGGATTAACTGATAGGGATCAACTAGTCACAATTGGACTAATCTGACTTATTTTTTATGATTACTCTCTCATTTAGATCTTTACTCCAGATCGTTGAGCAAATAGACTAAGGTGCAGAAATTTTATTTTAAATCCTTGTTTCAATTTTGAGGATTTTTTTTTTCTTCTTCTAATCTTTAAGTCAATAAGAACCGTTACTAATGAGTCATGGTTATGATGAGGTCGAGTGAGTCTTTTTAAAGGGTGACGTCGCTGGCTTTGGGCAGAGAGACATATTTACCGAGGTTGATTCCCTGGAGACGAAAGGGCAAGTCGTGATTGACCTGTCCTAGCAGCGTACTATGTTCCAAAAAATAATCCTGATTTCTTAGCCAGCAAAATACCAAAACCGAAAACTGAGTTTTCATTTCTCATTTGCTTTCCTTGTCCAATTTTCGAGATTTCATTCCAAAGCTTGACTTGGGTTTTCCGTGGAGAAGTTTCAAGAGGTCCTAATTTACAAATAATGATTTTCAGGTCGTTGGGCATTAAAGAACGTTTCCCGTGGATACTACTTGGGTGCTGGAGCGGACAAATTAACGTGCACTGCCAAGAATCCCACTGATGGAGAGCTTTGGTCAGTCCATTTAAGCGCCAGGCCTCAAGTCACGCTCAAGTCAGTAGGACGAAAGAGATATGCTCATTTGGCTGAGACTGAAGATGAGATCCGTGTTGATTCCAATGTACCTTGGGGATCCGACACACTTTTTACACTGGAATTCAGAAATGGCCATTATGCCCTTCATACCTGTAACAACAAGTACTTGCATAAGGATGGAAAACTTTTGGTACGAAAAAAAAAAGTGATATATACCTCAGTTTTAACCTCAAATAAAAATTCAATGACTTTATAGGAAAATTGTGAGAAAGACTGTCTCTACTCAATTGAGTACCACCGTGGACAGCTGGCACTCAAAGATTTTAGTGGTCAATTCTTAGCTCCCATTGGTTCAAAAGCAATTCTGAAGACACGGTCTCATACCGTTACAAAAGATGAGCTGTTCATTCTTGAGGACTCCTTACCACAGGCGGCATTCGTTTCTGGACTAAACTCAAGATACGTTTCAGTAAAGCAAGGTTGGAATATTTTCTTCTTTTTATAATTCCGCGAATTCTGTGAAGCCATTTACGAAGAATGTACTTTGACTGTTTTAGGTGTTGATGTAACGGCAAATCAAGAAGAAATATCAAACGATGAGGTGTTCCAACTCGAATTCGATGAAACAACGAAGCGGTGGTACTTGAGAACAATGAAAGACAAATACTGGACCCTTGAAACTCAGGGTGGGATTCAGGCATCTGCTGAAAAAAAGTAAAGAAAAAAATCAGTTAAGTTTTCAGCCGCTGTATTTGATGCTTTTAATTTCCAGGAATTCAAATGCACTTTTTGAGCTGGAGTGGTGCTCAGATGGATCAGTTGTTTTTAGAGCAAACAACGGAAAGTATATTGGAGCTAAAAGATCGGGTCACCTCTATGCCAATTGCGAGGCTGGAGACGAGAATGCAAAATTTTATTTCTACCTAATCAATCGGTTAGTTTTAATTTTATTTAACAAAGTTAAAATATTTTTAAATTTTTCTTCTAATTTTGTGACATTTTTTCTCTGACACACAGCCCGAATCTAGTGCTAAAATGTGAGCAGGGATACGTTGGATACAAAACCGCTGCATGTCCACGGCTCGAATGCAACAAGGCAACTTATGAAACCGTAAGAATAGAGAGAGATGAAAAAGGAATGATTCATTTTAAGGGTAATTTTGACGACAGATTTAAAAAAAAATGCTTAACTGCTGAAGTAAAATATTTTTATTCCTTGCAGGCCAGAACGGGAAATATTGGTGTGTGAGTGGAGATGAAGTTACAGCAGACGGGGAAGTTCCGCACAAGTTTTCAATTGAACTTCGAGAACCGAGCAGAATTTGCATCAAAACCTCTACAGGCCACTACTTGAACGCTCTGAAGAATGGTAAATTCGGAATTGATGGAGGTGAAAGTGAGAAAGCAACGAAATGGGAATTCTAAACAAGATCCTTTATCGTCATTCGTCATTTTGAGTTACTTTTATACAAGTGTGCTTGATTCCCATTGATTCCTAAAAATCGAGTAGAGACGTAGAAACGTAGGTAGTAAATGTAGAGTTTGTAGGTAGTATTGGTGCTTAATTTACCACACATCCCTAGAATATAATAGTTGGCTCTAGTACATGAATTGGAATATACCTCCGTTTAGGAAGTTATTCGGCTTCATATCCTGCCAAATTTTCTAAATTTGGATTATTGTCTCCAATTTTGCATTTTTGTAAATAATGAGTCCTAATTCATTACTAAGCGTAATAGAAATTTTCATATTTATAAAAAAAATCGAAATTTAGAAAGAATTAGTGGTTTTTTCTATTCGTATTGAATTTGTGGGTGAGTTTTGCTAAAAAAAAATAAGAAAAAATTTTGTTACTTGAATTGAACTCAAGAAAACGAAGCGGAAGTGGTGCCGAGGAGTTCATAGTGGTTTTTCATCAGAAATCATGAAACTAAAGGTTAAAGTCACCAGGAAATTCATTCAAAGCATATTTCCTCAATTTTAGTTTTGAACTGAAGCAAGGAGGGTATCTAGCATTTGGAGCGATGGAGCTTCGTATCTGCTTGATTTCATTACTCATCTGCGTAACATCCGCCTATGAGATTACAGATACAAGTGATGCAATGGTAAGAAATTGAATTTAACCGACTTGCTATGGCTGCTTTGATTACCTGGGAATTTTTAAGTCTTACCTCAGTCGTTTCGGGTACATTGGGAAAGACACGGCGTCAGCAATGAATATAATTGATGCCTCTGCCGTTTTAAAAACTTTTCAACACATGGCCGGCATAAATGAGACTGGAAGCCTGGACAGTGAAACAGTTCGGATGATGAATATGCCACGCTGTGGGAATCTTGACTTGAATCATGAAATGATTTCTGACCCGGATGATGGTAGTAGTAATTCAATTAGGAGGAAGCGATATAAGCTTAGTGAAAGTAAAGCAAAATGGAGAAAAAGGGAGCTAACTTACAGGATTTCCAAGCACTCCATTCAAAGCATTAAGCCCGAGCATGTGGAACGGGACGTCGCTCAGGCATTCAAATTATGGGAAGGGGTCACAAACCTGAACTTCATTAAATCTAATGACAAAAACGTAAGTTATAGATACTACTTTGAAAAAAATCGTTTGGAAAATTTATTTTGGAATATCCATTTCTGGGGGATGATAGGGGGATGATGTTTTTTTTTCAAAAGTTTTGAGTTAAATGCTCAAAACCATTTGCTGCTACGTGTCTGACATCAGCGTAAAAGGATTACAATTAAAAAAAATTTCGGCTGAGGTGTAGGGTTCAGACCAAAAAAAAGTTTACCTATACTCCTTAGGTAATTTTTGGAAAGAAAACATCCTCCCCTAGAAACACGTTAATTACCTTAATTCCGACTTGGCACGTATAGTATATGCAATTTCAAAGGTTGACATTGAATTGGGATTTGCAAGTGCGAAGCATCATGACGCCTTTCCGTTTGATGGTCCAGGAAAGACACTAGCTCATGCTTTCTCACCAGGTTAGAACGCTCGAAAAGTATCTTCATAAATAATTCTGATCATAAAATCCCCTAGCTCTCCAATTTTTTTATTAAAAAAATAGTCACATAACTCATTTATTTTTACTGCCAGGTCCAGGTCTCGGTGGTGATGTGCATTTTGATGACCATGAAAAATGGACAGTGGATTCGCCAGTAGGGACAAATGTATTGTTTGTAGCAGTACATGAAATTGGTCATTCTCTGGGACTTTCCCATTCCGATAAAAAGGGAGCAATCATGCAAGCTTTTTATGGAGGATACAGGCCCCACCTGAAATTACACGAAGATGATATTGCCGGAATCCAGGTTGGGAATGAGGCGAAAATTCTGTTTTGGGGCTTTAACCGCTGTAATAATATTTACAATTCAATAGCACCTCTACGGAAGGCGTTCCATTCATATCCCCAGCCAATCTGCACCAAGTCCAGGATTTTTCCCAGGAAGGTTTTCTCCAACGACTAGCAACGTGTCTCCTTACGGAACGACGCCAAAATACACGTCAGCTACGCAGAGTGCTACCCTGAAACCAGCGATTCATTTAGGACCTCGATTTTTCCCAACACCGTCAAATGGCCCTAATCTATGCTCCAAAGATACAAAGATTGATGCAATAACCCTACTCAACGACGGAAAAATTTATGTCTTCTCTGGTGGGTCTCTGCAAATTGTAACTGAGGGTTACTGAGTAATGAATGAGAAGCCTTTTAATTTATGGTTGAATCACAGGGAGATACGTTTTTCAAATTGATGACAAAACATGGGATATTGTTAGTGAGCCGAAAGAAATTGAGAAAGTTTTTAAGGGTCTAAAACCAGACATTGATGCTGCATTTACAAGAAAAAATGGGAAAACCTATGTCTTCAAGGTAAGGTAGAAGTTTATGTGAGGGAATGGAAGTAAGAGCTTATTTATTTTTAAAAAATACTCAGGGTGGAAACTACTGGAGACTAACTGGATTTGAAGTTGATGCAGGGTACCCAAAGTCTGTCTCGAAGCATTTCCCTGGAATTCCTGATTACATCCAATCAGCCTTTGTTCATCCAGCGAACGAGCAAATTTATTTCACAAAAGATGAAAAGTATTGGAGATTTGATCCCACGGCTAAAGGACGCCCACACGTTCACAGCTTTTATCCCCTGACTCTGGGGCTTTGGAAAGTAGGAGCGGCTGGCCTGGATGCCGCATTCACCTCACCCAAAGGTCAAGTCTATTTCCTCAAAGGTAATGAATACTGGAAATTTGATAGTGAAAAATTCAAAGTAGAAGAAGGATATCCACAGCCTGTGCGGAATGCTTGGTTTGGGTGCTCAGCTAAGAAACATCATGGTCATAATAATTTTATTTAAAAAAATCTAGCCAGAATTTTCTGAGCAAAGTATTTGAATTATTAAAATTCTTCTATTTAAACTCTTGATAAAATCTATGTCTGTGTTCAGTTGATGCTCAGCCTAATTAGCGATGAGAATTTTTTATTCCAGTAGCAATTGGGAATCGATTTTCGAACTACGGCATCAATACAATTTCTCATGTTCAGTAAGGCAAAACACCTGCTTCTCTTTCTATGCCATAGTCAAATCGGTAAAGAACAGAGTAATATGGGCTTCTGTTGCAATTTTAATGGTAAACCAATATAAAGCTTCGCTTTCACCTTCCCAGGATTTAGATTAGAAAAACGAGTTTGGAATTCTTATTGTGGTTAGACTTTCTCCAGCCCAAACTATAGGAGCAAATGGAAAAACGTTGCTCATTGCATTTATTGGCACTTGCGCACCTGTACAAAACCACTGACTCCTTCTCAAGATCAATAATTTGAACTTTCTCCTACTGTCTCCCAAGAGGAGCAGTGTTTTCATCTTCATCATGATAACTTGTTGCAAGAAAAATCTTAACATAGAAAGTTCTACTAGAATTCCAATATTTTCATCTTGATTTTAGCTTATTTTCCTTAAAATTATGTATTTTCTCGCCTGCGTTCAACTTAGTGATGCTGAAATCAATTTCCCAGCATTTGGATAACTAAAAAAAAGCTACCTCCTCGTCCTCGAATTTAAAAGGTAAGGAAAACGCTAGACCTTAAAATTAATTTTTCTACTTGAATCCATGAGCTGATTTTTTGACAGGTGTAAGGATGCTGTCCTACATGCCTTCAGCTTCCATGCCCCTCCCCAATGTCCATCCAGACTCTATTGGGACAAGGAACACACATAAAATCAGCTTACACCTACGCCCACCCACAACTGGAGGAACCAACGCACTGAATTCGAAACCAAAACGAATCTACTTAAAATTAATTGTGACGTGTATTCTACTCGGGCTTCTCTTCATCTTTCTAACACTCATTCAGTTCTTTGAAACAATTTTATGGGGACTACTACTTGGTATTTCATTGCTTTCATTTGGGACTGGGATAGCACTCTGGCGGTGGTGGGTTGAGAGAAGGGAACCGAGAAATGAAGCCACTGATTTCACTGCTACTGCCACCACAAACGCTACAACCGAGAGGTCAAACTGAAATATAATTTTATCAATTTCTAATTGCTTAAATAAATGTGCATATATTTCTATCTGAGAATTCCTATGAAGATTCAGCGCAGCAAGTTATTCGCTTGAAATATTTTCTATAGAATCTTGGTCATGGTGCGCAGCTTGGTCGAGGGTAAACACTGCTTATACTAACTACCTGTAGACACAATATTAAACCTATTTTAGCAACCAGATCGCACAGATTTCTCTGTGGTTTGTGGTTGCTTAAATTTCTGGCAATACTAGTTAAATTAAAATGGAGAATTACTCGAATTGTGCATTTAGAAGTAGTTTTCATGTATTCCGCGTTGTTCACACCGTTGATAGAGCAAAAACAGAATGAGGGCATACTTCAGACTAATTCTTATTTCAAGTATGACTTTCTCTTTAGCAGCTTTTAGTACGTACAAGAGGAAGGAAGCTTACATGCCGAGTCTATTGAGCAGGGAGTATCAGGCAATGAAAAAGGTCAGGAAAATCAAATTCTATAAATTAGTTTTTCAAAACTGGATTTCAGGTTACCTGCTGGAGCCTGAGCCCTGGAAATTGCTGGACAGGGTGTCTTAGATACCGTTCCCTACCAAATTGCTGCGAAAGGAAAATGGGAATGATGATCTGTGAATGCCATTATGCTCCTGTTCTGCAAAGAACTCCAGGGATGAGTTTTGCTGAGAGTAATGGGTGACAGGTGAAAATCCCCGAAAACAAAATCCCCGATCCGAAAATCCCCGAAAGAAAATCCCCGAATCGAAAATCCCCGAATAGAGAAAATCCCCGAAACT
>JABASM010000431.1:0-23187 GCA_019776545.1 Brachystomella parvula
TAAAGATCCAAGGAGAGGATGCACTCACGCCAGTCAATCAACTACAAAGTCTATTTGAAAGTGACGACGACGAAGAAACAGCTGATGAGGATGATGAGTATCTTACCCAAGAGGATTTAGCTAAATTAGAAGCAGAGAAAGCAGCAGCTCCGTCATCTTGCTCGATTCAGTGAGTCGAGGAATGGAGGAAGATTCAGAAGACCCAGCTCTTGAGTTTGATGAACCTACTGCCGAGTTTGAAGAAACTAATACTAGTAGTACAGCTGATTATGAGGCTCGGAAAGTTAGCACTTACTACCAATTAGGAGTCCCTGAAGAAACTGAGCTACCGTCGGATGACGACCCTGAGTCTGAAGTAATGACAGTGATGAAAGAATGTGATGAAACTGAGGAGGACCTTGGTACCTTTGACCCTTCGTCCTCTCGAAGGAGGAGCTGGACACCTGACCCACCTGACTGCTCATCAGAAGAGGTGGGGAGTCTCCATCTCCATGTCAATCCATTTTCCCTTGCCCAGGAACTCATTTCCTCCTCCCAAGTTAACAATGTACCTCTGCCAGCCTCCTGGGACGTCGACTCCGAGCCTCTCCCACAATACGTCTCACCAGTACTGACTGAGAACTTTACCCCTACCTTTAATCGATTTACCCCTAGAATTAGAGTTATTCGGACCCAGATGGAAACTGAAGTAGGGGCTCGATGTTGTATCATTCAGTAAATAATATTCACTAATTTAGTAGAAAACCTTTTTTTAAAAACAGAATGTCTTCCTGACGAAAATTATCTTTCTCAAACGATTTCAAACAAATTCAAATCTCCCGCTCTCTTTTCAAATCCAGCTTTTCAAATTAGAGCGAGGGCACATTTGATTTCGGCTCTTGATTTTGACTCCCAAAAATCAGAGGAATTTTGTTTTGCGGTTCTGACCGATTCAAGGAAGTCAAAGGTGGCGGAGGCATATGTGCTAATTGAGTTAATTGAATTCATCCGATCGAGGAACGAATTTTGATTGGCTGGTCAATACCGAAATTCTGGATTTTGAGTGAGTTTGAGAAAACTTTTGAAGAGCCGGAAAGAATTCAGCGTTGGGCGACCGGCTTGTAAAAATGCCATGTTTTTACAAGCCGAAAAATGCAAAAACCAAACTGCAGAGCCGAAATCAAAATAGCTAAAGTTATCTAAAAATTATCTGAAAATAGATCTCATCGTTTACAGGTGAATATTTGATGTACTCCTGCTCAGAATCTTAAATCCTACTTGTTAAAATCAAGGTTTGTTTTCCAGGTCCATAAAATGAAATCCCAGGATTTTAAAAATTGTTTTTTATTTAGCCTGTTCATAAATAGGTGAATCCTAATAGGAGTTAAGGTTTAATCCATTTTGAAGTATAGTAAGTAATTAAGGTAATGCTAAATTAGTGATAAACCAATACATTTCATTGAAAAGATTATGGTTGAGTCTGTCTAGTCTCTGATTACGTGAGAGATTCATGAAAAAAAAATGAAGCCGAAACGTAGTAGGCTAAAGGACTCTCCTATAAAAATTTACTCTCTTCAAAAATTCATAGCTCTTATTCTGACTTAATTTATAATTGTGACTATAATTAAATAATTAAAAAATAATCTAGTGTACTCCTCTCTTTTAATGCACCTTAGTTGTATTTACTCCTTGTTATTAATACCCTTTTCTTAATATTCTTCCTTGCTCACTACTCTCACTCATTATACTATATAAAATTCCCCAGTTGGTAATTAATTTAATGTCTAATTCAGAGAAAGGAAGGAACTTTTTTTTACTTCAATCCCTTATGTTCTATAAAAATTCTAATTAGTACCTGTAAATATTTAGAATAAGTCAATAGTAAGCTAGGGTTCAAAGTTCACTAGCTGCGGTCTCGTCAAACTTCAACGGGCTTCTGCCAATATACTGTGAATATAGTAATTAGGTATTTTAAGCTTATGCTTCAACTATGGCTAAACTAGGTGAAATAATTTTCTTTGCTCATTTTTCTTGATCATTATTATCATCACACAAAGACATCAAAAATAGCTATTATTTAGTTAAAATTAATTTACCTAAATTTAAGATTTAAGGGTGAGATGATAGGGGTGGAAATAATTAGGATTATGTTTAAGCTATAAGATGAAATGGGAACTGAGGTCTGCTAACGATTTACAGCTAAAAATTGCACAGAATGTTTTTTGGGGTAATTTTAAGAGGTGGAATACCTGCCCTTGAGGTCAGCCCCTGGCTGGAAGTAAAAAATGAACGAAAATGAATCAATAATCAGTCGAAAGTACCTAAGCTGTTGGTGGGATAATATTCTACTGTTTTTAGTTCTTTGTGCCTTGGAGGGAAATCAGGATGATGAAGAAAGCTGTTAAATATTATTGCTGATTGAAAACTGTATTGTGGTTAAAAAGGGACTGTTAAGGATTCACTGTTAAAAACTAGAGGATTGTTGGCTAAGCTGTAGGTTATTGCTGAAGGCACGGGGAAGGTCACTAATCCTCATCATTAAGCTAGGTTTAATTTCTCTTTAGTTTGGACTTATATCTTAATTTCAATTATTTTCACTTTCACAAGAAAGGTTGTTGAGTCGTTAAATGAAAATCTAAACGCTGCTCCTCACTACTATAGTTAGTATCTTTAAAATAATGAGTGAAAGTGGAGGGAAGAGGTGATGAAGTTGTTATTGGATGTTGATGTTAAGGGCGTTGTTTCTTCATGGAGGATTGAAAAAATGAAAATTATTTAAAAAATCTCTAAGAATTCTAAGAATAATTACAGCTTAATTAATTCACTCAATCTACATCACAGTACTTATGGGTCTTCATGAAATAATTAATAAAGATTATACGCAAAGTAAGATGGATGAAGTTGAGTCTATTTTTACTAGACGAATTTTCTTTAAAATTTAATTCTGGGAATATTTTGGACGTTTCAGTCTCGGCTTTCTTCAGGAAAATAAATTAAAGTATTTTGAAATTAAAAGGAGGATGAAGCTTTGGGAAAATTCCTGAATTTTGCATTTCCCCTCCACAGAGGTAAGTACTAATTAGGGTAAGCTAAATTTTAAATTAGCATTTATTCTAAAACCAAAATTCCAAAACTTCTGCAGAAAAGCGATGACGCCAAATCCACTCGACTTCCATGTGGATTTTGATTTAAAATTTTGCGCGTAAATGAGCAAGAAATTTCACTGGTCAAAACCACGCCCTCATGGTGAAAGCTGAGAGAGTGAAAGCGATCGAAGATCTTTGACTTTTTAACATTAATCTCTTCCAAAAAAAAAACAAGATTTAATTAGCAATTTAATTAAAAGGACAGACAGATCAAAAGGCCCGTTACATTCAGCTCGTCGTCCATATCATTCACCGGAAGAAGAAGCTAGACTCGTTTGAAGACATCAAGGAAAAGGTCGAATTCGAAGTCAGTGTAAGTTGCCTTTGACCAATTAATCATTTAACTTTAATTAAATCAGCTGTTGCGTAACAAGCTAGGTCGCCGGCCAAATGTATCATGTCAAATGTACTTTTAGTCTTTTAGGTTATGACTGACAGGGAACTGAAAGATATTCTATTAGTTTTTGGCCCCTTGTGACCCTAATCTCCTCCTCGGTTATACCCGGTTCCAGAAGCGCTTTGGCAAATCATTACTACCATCATACACTGCCGACTCCCGGTATTCAATTGTAGTTAAAGACTTGCAATAATGCTGAGAGGCATTTAGGTGGTTGTTTAGTGTTGATTGATAACGATATCGATAATGCCGCGATATAGGGCATGGGGGAAGCGATTGCTGCTTCAGACACGATTACTACACAGAGTATCAATTGGGAGGACGATTATATCAAGGCTGCGCTGTGCATTGTAAGAAAAACGTGACGAAGCTTTAACCGTTGCGTTGTAAGCTTCCCCAAATGCCATAAACGCTGTAACCGTGTATTACTTGTAGGCTTCTTTCAGTGCGTTCGTTGAAAGCAGGCCCAATCCATGTATAGCTTGCGTAGCTTAAGAGGAGCACAGTAGTCTAAACAGGGCTTACTTAACGAGCAATTTTTAGTTTAAAGGACGCTGGACGTGGACCAAAAGGCAAGATGCTAGACCCAGAGGCTCGATTTTTAAGAGTAAACGGTAACAGTTCTTGGCAAGTTTTTAATGACTACTTCGTGACAGGAGCAAGAAGGCTTTTTGATCGATTTTAACCAGAATTGAAACCATTGAATGATGAGAATTGAAACGTGGCTAAGAATAAACTAGGAAAGGGAAGTTAAAGTTAAGTGCTTAAAATAGGTCATCCGCTGTTTCATTGCTAGGAATCATCTACTCTTCAAAGTCATCAAGATTATGATAGCATACGAACTCATGACTACATTAATTCTGCCATTGGATCTTCTAGTATGATGATTCATCATCCTTTGGCGTGCTGTACGGATACAAAGTTATTCAGAATTAGAATCAATGGATGTGAAGATTTATCACTGTTTCTATACTAATGAGAACAGCGTTATAATACTGGCCTGGAAAAAGGGAAGCAAGTAGTATGAACTCATTCAGTTCCGTTGTTGGCTAGCTCTTATCTAGTGATATCCCTATCTTGTTACTGATAAGTTTTACCTGGTAACTTTCTAATTGGCTCATAATGGCGAGTAAGGAACCTTACCATTATGAGTACTACTACGAGCGAGTTCCATTCCAACAGCAGCCTCAGTCTCTTCCCAGTCTTCGTGAATTGTTCTTCAATACGGAGTTAAGCATGCCTGAGTTTGCAGGGTTTGTAAGTGGTACTCGATACTAGGCTCATAGGAAAACGCGGCAGCCACGCGCTTAGTCATACTCGACTCTAAATTCTTTTTATTTAGTCTGAATTTTTAATTTTTATTCCAGATGTCAAGCTTACAGCAGCAGAGACTCATTGTAGAGCAGCTCCGCCGAGAAGCCTCAATCAAGCGGATAAACGTCTCACAAGCCGTGGAGGAAATCAAAGTAAGTCGTTCTTAGACAGTACTTGACCAGGGGTACTGGACGGCTCTGTAGGTGGTAGTTTACATGTTTAATCGTTCTGGGGTGAATGTTGCTTTTTGGGAATGACAATGGTGTGGGATCTCTTTTTTCTCTTTTTTTAGAAGTACATAACAGACCATGAGGCCGAGGATTATTTGTATGTTGGCTTCAGTAGCCAGAAGTCCAATCCATTTAGAGAAAAGAGCAGCTGTAGCGTGATCTAATGTGTTCCTCACCACTGTCGCCGCTGCTACGATCACTCAAAGCGATCCTTTTTCACATCACTTCTGCTAATGCAAATTACATGTTCGTTCTCGTACATCCTCCTTCGCTTCACCAAATCCATCTTTTGCACCGCACTACTGCTCTCGCCGCACATGTCTCCACAATCTGTTTCTCTTCAAGGTGGGAAGCATAGCGTACCCAGAGAATTACAGTTGTTTAGCTAGCTAAAACATAATTAAGGGATTAAATAGGGATATTCCTCAGGCAAAATTACAGGAGCCATAACAAATCAGTTATACTTCCAAGAACGAAATTATTAGTTGTGGGGTTAGAACTTTTAGAATTGTGGTGAAAATCCTTGTTTTTTTTAATTTTTTTTTCTTAACATGAATTGCCCCCATTTATTGCCTGCAAGAATGCATGTGAATCGTATGACCTTTTATTTTCATTTTTAGTTTTGTTTTTTAATTTTTCCTTCCTTTGGTTTTGTGTTCTGTTTCCAGAGATTTGTGTCTGATCATCAGCAGGAAGATGCTCTGTACTCTGGATTTTCGCATTCAGCAAAACATAATCCATTTGGAAAGACGGGATCCTGTGTTATTTTGTAGATTATTATTTGTGACTCACTTTACTCATCTCGCTTCCTTTTTTTTTAAAGAAATAATCCACCTACACGCATGCTCTTCTCGTTTGTTCAGAACAAAAATCTCATTGTCTCTTACTATCTTTGTTAGTTCAAATTTAAGTTATGTCTTGTTGATTATGTGTCATAGTTTAGCCTTCGTTGAGTCTCCTCTGCTAAAAATGTTAAAGTCCAAAGGGTCGTATGTCTGGTCTGATGCTCTAGAAGTGTCAACTGTCAATAGTTATTACTGCTGAGTCAAATTACTACTGGGACGTTGGTTACATATTAAAAAATCCCATTTGCACAAAATGACTATGAGAAATTATGCTTTTTCATTTATCGTTACTGCATGTTGGTTTTTCTAATTACAGAAGTATATTATGGAGCGTCAGCGTGACGACTCCCTGTTCGCTGGCTTTCATTCAGCCAAGAGCAATCCATGGAAAGAGAAATCAAGTTGCAGAATTCTGTAAGCCAGCATTCACCTCAGCACTTTGAAGCTTTCCTTTCTTTTCTCATCACTCCGTCCAGCGGATTTCACAGCAAGAGCTGAGCACAGGGCAGTGGCAGTGGATTAGCACTATTATAGAAAAATGGATGACAGCTTGACCTCTTCTATGGCTTTCTGTTCTGTTTAGTAATTACAGAAATTCAGATATTTTAACTACAGTATTAAATGCATGACCTGCTTTACTCCTTTTGTTTCTCCTGTAGTATGAACACTTGAGCAACATCATTGAATAGAAATTTTTCTCCTTTTACACTATCTGTAATACGAATTCCGGAAATATTGATAAGTCCAGTCCGAATTGGAAACACGGTCAGCGTCTCTTCTGAAACAGAGGAGGAACTGAGGGTACCCAATTTGTATTTTGTGATTCCTAGCCAGCAGTAGCTCTCTGCCGAGTCCTCGAGCTCAATGGAAAGATCCATTTTCCGCTCCCTGTTAAAAAAATGGTGAAAAATCGTTAGGCTATTAAGCTGCTAAGCTGTACGGGGGGTGGTTTTAACTCACCTTGTTGTGTTGGTTAATTTGACTTGGAAATCGAATGGAGCATCAACTGAGGAAATATCCGGGATTCCAGTCACAACAAGTTTTAAGTCGTTGAGAACTGGAGGCTGCCGCTGAAGTTGAGAAGTTTGGAGCCTACCACGGTCACCGAGAGAAGTTCGCCAAATTATGTCAAGCTTCCCAATATTTGTCATGGCTCTCGCATGTTCCAGTTTTGGAGTAAGTCTGTAGAGGAATTGGAATGAGTCATCAACATCTAGCATTTTGTTCGGCCAGCGATTTGTTTGACTTCGACTAAGTTTTAGATTAGAGACTTCGTCACGACGGATTGGCGGTGTGTCGGATAAGCCGGTCATTGGAGTGCCTGGAATTGAGAAAATGCTTGCTTTCCCTGACACTCTACATGGCGTAAACCTTGTAGTCTGTGGATTTACAACTGAATGCGGCAGAGGGTTCCAGTTCCACCTTCTCAAGGCAAATCGGTGTTGATGTGATATTTTGAACTTGAGCTTCTAAAAATACCTCGTCAGGACTGTAAAAAATTGTGTTAAATTGAGTTTACTGCCATATTTGAAAATAAAAAAACTATGCCTTACCTCTGCATTGTATAACTTTGTTTTAACGTCCAGCGGTTTCTTAACTTGAAACTTAAAGTATCGTTCTAAAGTTATGGGATCAGGAGGTACCGTATTAGGAACAGTATACTGTAATGTCACGATCAGCCTGTATAACAAATATCACATTTAAATTCCTCCTGCAAACCGAGAAATTGATAATGATTTTTTTACATGTGCTTTCCAAGCTCCTTGATTTCATGCTGCATAACAAGATCAATTGTGGACCCAGGCTTCATATCTTCCATTACTTTCTTAATTTGCAAGAATAAATTTCTGAGTCTGAGTCTGAAGCTCGACCTGATAACAAGAAGATAGTCGTAATGTTCAGTATTCCTTCGATTGATAATAACAACATCTAATAAAAACATTACTTTGCAACTAGCCTCTGTTACTAGAACTGGACTCTCATTCTGGACAACGACGTAACTAGAGAAAGGATTCGCCAAGGTACATATTCCTAGACACAGTAAATAGTAAAACAATTATTGGAACAGTGAATGACCGAGAGAACTCTATATGATATCCTTACCCAAACCCTTGTGGAAGTCGAAGAAAGTTCCCAAGGGACAAGGCACCGATTCCTGCTACAGATGTTACGTCGACATCGAGCTCTTTCTCCCAAAGGTCACCACAAAGGTCAGCTGGGTCCGAGGATAAGGCCAGTGGTCCCACCAGCGTCGGTTTCAACAGCCTCAGTACTAAAAGGGAACGACAAGCAATGTAAGCAAATATTTCAGTATATCAATCTCTTTACATTGTAGTAGCGGTAGTAGCGATCACGGTCACGGTTACCTTTAATAGTTAGCAGCGATTTAACGTCAATCTGCTTCTCCATTTTGTGGGTGTCAATTTCAAGGCTGTCCGTTTCAATGTCTGTCTTGTCAACACTTATTGTCAAGCCCTGTCAGTGCTTTGATTAATCAGCTGATATTTGTACTAGTACATATGACTGTCCACTTTCGATTGTGACAAAGTTGACCTTGAGGTTAAAATGACAACAAAACAAGGTTCGTCGCCTCCGGATTTCGACCAATCAGAAGACGAGTTTTTCCAAGGGGCGGATTTACATAAGCAGCCGCCGCGGCGCCGGAAAAGCTGACTCACAGACTTTCACTTTCCGGAATCCAGCTGCGAAACTTTGAATGGGGAAGAGAAAAGTTTTGTTTTTTGTTTCCAGAGTTAATTGACCTTTCCTTTTGTTCTTATTTTCTTTCGTTTTTCCTTCATTGATACTCAACTGTCTGTCTGATTTAGAGTCAGTCGGGCGCGGAGGTTACTGGAAGGAAGGTCATTTCATCACAGTTGTCAAATTAGACTCTGGCGTTTGAATGCTATAACTTTCGGATTATCGATTAATTTCTTCCCCTAGGAATCCAGCTGCGAAACTTTGAATGGGGAAGAGAAAAGTTTTGTTTTTTGTTTCCAGAGTTAATTGACCTTTCCTTTTGTTCTTATTTTCTTTCGTTTTTCCTTCATTGATACTCAGCTGTCTGTCTGATTTAGAGTCAGTCGGGCGCGGAGGTCACTGGAAGGAAGGTCATTTCATCACAGTTGTCGAATTAGACTCTGACGTTTGAATGCTGAATACCTTTCGGATTATCGATTAATTTCTTCCCCTTTGTATTTTGTGTGTATAGTCTGAAATGGCTGCAAAAGCGGATATTGTTACCAACGTTAAGGTAAGAAAAGCATAGTCTGTTTTAAGGCCAGGAGTGGGTCATGTGTAGTGTCAACTGTTTGGCATATAGTTGGAACTTGTAACGACTTTGCCTGAAAACGGGATGTCAGGGTCGCCTTCTAGCGAGAAATCATCTCCGCAGGTAGTTTTCACGTTAAGTAATCTAAGGATTTATTTAAGACATCACCTATGACTATATATTTACTGTCTAGGGGGCTGTACAACCGTCCAACCCAGCTACGCCTACCCGTGGTACGCCGACGTCAGAGCAGGAGGATAGAGGCTCAAGTATTCCGGAATGTCCGGCAGATTGTCCGTCACCGACTTATGTCACTGTCAATGGTGAGTAACCCGTAGCTGAGTCGCAGCAGTAGTTTTAGTTAGATACTGTAGAAGTGAGGATAAAGTATATTAATCCTTTCAAATGTGTGTGAATTTTAAAACTGACGAGTAGCCCAAGAGGGAACAAATACTATAACACGATCATACGCATCGCTTACCACGATTGATTCGAGCAGTGGTAAGTTCAGAGCAGTATTTGGATTCTGTTTTCATGGTTTTTTAGCTATTGTTTCGCTTCGTTACAAAAATTAGCGTAGTTCCGCCAGTTTATTATTATTTCATACATGCAATACCGGAAAAAAAAGAAAAGGTCTCATAGATATCTTACTTTTTTTTTTGTTTACAGTTGATGCAGAGGGTGATGACGGTATTGGAGCAAACACAACGTATGTGACTTATGTTGATGAGTCTCCTGACCAACAATTATTTGCAACTACAACTGCTGCATCAGTAAATGGAGAAAACATGTAACGAATTTCTTAAAGATCAGGCCTAACTTTTTCCTTTTTTTAAATTAATTTTTATTAACTTTTTGTTTTGCTTTATTTTGTATTTTTTTTCGAAGTTTCATGTTTTTGCTGTTTTGTTATGCAGCTGTTTTGTTTTGTTTTTTCCATCAAAATATATAGTACACAGAATATTAATATTTTATATTTTATACAGTTCATACCCGGTCTACACAGTTGGAGAATCTGGAGCGATTTATGGTACCGCTGGGTCGTCACAGTTCTTCACTGCAACGACGGCTCCTCCTGGAGTCACGTACGCACAGGTAACAGTTGCCACATTTTTCATAATGCTCTAAATCGAGTAGTGAAGCAAGCGCAGCGCCATTTTGCATACAAGTTCGACATCAGGGTTCCGCAGTGTATTAGTTAACGCTTTTCGAACCGAGTAATAGTAGGAATTAATTTTCTTTATTTTCTAATTTTTAAATGTAAAAAGGATGGTGGTGGTGTAACCTTTTTGGTCGCCTCAACTACAAACAATGACTCTAATGACTCAACCGCTAATACTAATGTGGACAATGTGGCTAGTGCTAATCATGCCAATCGAGTATCTCCTGCAACTGTAAGTTTCTGTCAGGAAGAAGCCCTTGCATTCTGCACGTAGTGTTTCTTAGGTTTGTTCAAGGCTTGGTTCACGCTACCTACCTTTTTGCTCGCACCGGGATTTTGCTAATCTTTTAATTGAATTCCTGCAACTTTGCTTTCTTTTGCTTATGTCTTCTGATCAATGGTTGGAGAAGGACGGGGCGGCAGAAAATGCAGTTGGTGGATCTGAGACAGGAGCTACTCCTCTACCCATGGATGAAAGCTTCGTTTGGTTGGACGAGGAGGACGGCGAAGCGGATTACTTGAACAGTGCATGGAGAGGAGCGGCGGAGCTGGGTGGGATGAATGGAATGGTGGAGGATGCCATTGAAGAACTTGTCGTTATGATCTGTGTCCACTCAATGAAGGAGAGTGGAACAACGACCTTTCCATCGAGTGACCTTTTGGCTACGCTCAAGTCTTGTCCAATCACTGTAATCAATGACATGCTTAGGCTTTCACGTTTGCTGCAACACTTGTCTGAGTCAATAGTTTTGTTTAATTTGCAACGTATTTTCCTCTTTTAATAATTTCATTTCACCTTAAAAGTTTTCATTTTGAGCATATTTTCGATTTTTCTCTTGCCTAGTTTCTGATGTTTTTTTTAAGTTTGTCTTAGCTTTTTTCCAAGTACGGAGTGTAAATATTTTATTCCTGTGCTAGGTCCAATGGCTTCTCGACAACTTTGAAAGAGCAGATGGTGTAAGCTTGCCGCGATCCACGGTAAGAAGCCTGAATTCTAAAAAATGTTCACCGTTATTTCGGCTTTGTCTAATCATTTCCGATTGGTATTCAGATGTACTACCACTACATTCGTCACTGCAATGATCACAAACTGGATCCAGGTAAGAAATCTAAAATTTTCTTGATGTGGAACTGTGAAGTCTAAGAAATTGTGCTGAATTTCAGTCAATGCTGCTTCCTTTGGAAAATTGATCCGCTCCGTTTTTCTGGGACTTCGAACGCGAAGACTTGGAACTCGGGGAAATTCAAAATACCATTACTACGGAATTCGTCTCAAACCAGAGTCACCTCTGAATGGGGTTGATGAGAAAATGATTGATGAGCTAATGAACGGCCGTGGTAGTAATGGAACTTCATCTCAAGGAACTGGAAATGGAATCTACCATCCTAGTCCACCACGCTACGTTGGGATCTCTCCGGCTCATGGACATGCGACTAAAAGGTCACGAGCCTCATCAAAACCGGAACATGCTGAGTTACTCAATGGACTGTCATCTGCGGAAGCTTCAGCAATTCAGGTAAAATTATCCCATGCTATGCTTTTTAGAATGCTGATTTAAGATAGTGTTTTTGTAGCACTACTTGGGAGACTCGTCGAATGTTATCAGCAGCCTGCCGGATATTCAGCTCATCCCACTTCTGCCTGACGGGCTCACCTCAGAAGATCTGATTGTATTTCATACTTTGTATCGAGAATTGTGCACAGTAAGTTGGCTATGTCTTAATATTTTCCCGATTTTGAGGTAATGATGATTTTAAATTTCAGCATTTGCTGGTGGATACCGTAGCTTTCCAGCTGTCAGAATTTCAAAGACGTTGGCGAGCCTTCTTTCGTACTGACGCAACCCCACTAGAGCAACAACAGTATGAATCCATGCTTCCTAAGTAAGACTTCAAAAATTATTTTTAAGTTTGTTCAAGAATTTTTAAGAATTGAAAAACAGGATATATGGGTGTAGCTTCTAATTTTATTTTTTACGTATAGGTCTAAGCTCCTTGCCTTGTGTAACCTGCGTCACATCCAAGACTATGTTCGTCGAACTGATTTTCAATTGTATCAACACATTTCTATCATCCTACTCCCAGATGTACTTCGGCACATTCCTGGTAAAAATAAGAAACTTCGAATTCTTAGCTTACCTGAAGCATAGACTTTGGTTAGCTTTAATTTTTTTATTTTCTCCAGGTGCGATGACCCAGACAATTCGAAATTTTGCGAAAATGATCGAGGGTTGCTTGTCTTCAGCCATGGTTGGGTATCCAGAGGAAATGATTGCGGTCAAGCTTGCGGCTATCAGAGCATTTGGTCAGACACTCCGTCGCTACACTTCACTCAATCATGTGGCACAGGCAGCTCGGGCTGTTTTGGAGAATGAAGCTCAGATAAATCAAATGCTAAACGATCTCAATCGTGTGGACTTCAGCAACGTTGAAGAGCAGGTTAGGCAAAGCTCATTTATGTGTCAATTCAAACCGTTCAAATACCTGGGAGCAGTAAGAGTAATAGTCAAGTTTTTCTTTTGAGAATCGACCGACTTCGGGAACATAGCTTAGGCAAGGGTAGTCCGAACTTACTTGCTTTTCATTTTCAGGCGGCGTGGGTCTGCGGATGTAATGCTGATATCGTCCCCGAGTTGGAAGCTGATTTCAAGCAAGCTCTCGCCCAGCATCAGTCATTGGAGGAATGGGCGAGCTGGTTGGAGACTGTGGTAAGCTTTGAACACGGAACATTAGCACAGAAGGGTAATAATATTCATATCGGTACGTTTAATAAACGACTATTCCAGGTTGATCGAATTTTGCGTCCATATGAAAATACATCCAAGTACACATCAGTGGCTCGATATTTCCTACTTAAATGGTCCTTCTACAGGTAAGAACAGTCGAGTAGTAAAATGAACGTTCATGAATTTCTTCAAATGTAATTTCTTTTGCTTAGCTCGCTCGTAATCAGAGATTTGACACTTCGGAGTGCTGCAAGTTTCGGGTCCTTCCACTTACTCCGTTTGCTTTATGACGAGTATATGTTCTACTTGGTCGAGCATCGGGTCGCCCGTGCCATCAATACTTTTCCGATTGAAGTAATGGGGAAGGTGATTTGAAACAGTAGTAATAAGCAATCACATGGTTTTTATGTTAAATTTTTTGCTATATAGAAGTTAACGAGTCCTCTCCAAATGGATCCTATGAGCACAGACGAGGATTCTGAATCCTGTGACATCCCGTCCACTAAAAACCATCACCCTTCTACCGCCTTGTCTCCATGAATCTAGTCAACCCATGTCAAGAGCACTTATCTCCTAATAGGCATTCAGAATAGTGAAGAGCGTCGGTAATTTTCTAAGGAATTTCCACACGGTTTAACTTTAGTCATTCTAGATTTATACTCATCCAATTCAGCTGGCTATATTCTTGCAAGTAATTCACCCAGTCCATGTTTCCTGTGAGGAATTAAAAATTGTCATATTCAGTGCACAATTTCTACTTAAAAGAGTTTCACACATGTCGAGTTCTTTTCAATGTCACGATAGCCCTTCGCATCTTCTATAGCTGAATTCTGGAATAATCCCGCCATGTCGTATTTCTGTTAATCTCAGCCTGATTTTCTGATTATCATCTGTCAAATTTTTGTCAACCCGAATCTTATCATTGACAAGCCAGGCCAGCAGATTATGAATACTTGAATTTTGAGTCTCTTCTTTAGCCTGTGCATTATTAGCTCCACCACTTAGGCATTTTTGGCAGCGGAGACCAGAATGAGGGTCATTTTCCCATTTTTCGCCATCTTTTGCTTGATATTCGCCATCAGCGATTCTTCTTCAATCGCTGAGAATTTCCAAGACCAGGATGCTGATGGGACAGTAGTGGAGACGAAATATGGGAAAATCCAAGGGACGACAACGAGAAGCAGTGAATCGTCGGACGATTTATTCCTTCAAATCCATTCCTTATGGAAAGGCTGAGCGATTCCAGCCACCAAAGCCATTGACTGTGGAAGAGGACGGCTGGGGAGATAGCGTCAGAGATGGGACGAAAAATCCGCCTTCTTGTGCGCAGTATCTTACAAATTTGGCTCCAGCCAGTGAGGACTGCTTGTTTCTCAACGTCTACACCCATGTCGTAAGTCTTTTCTTAGGAATCCATTCCTTTTTTCAATGTAATGTTTTGAGAATTCTTTTTTAGAAACCGGGGTCCTCAACTGAGAAGCTCCCAGTCATGTTCTACCTTTACGGTGAGATTTCTAAAATTCGAAACTATTTTATGTATACAGATTAACTTGGAATTTTTTTCTTCCACTGCAGGCGGGGGATTTCTATTGGGCGATACAGTTCTCTACGGGCCAAACAGGATTTTAGCATCCAATGACGTCGTCCTTGTGGTTATTAACTACAGGTTGGGAGCCTTAGGATTCCTCAGTACTGGGGATGAAATTATCCCAGGAAATAATGGGGTCAAGGATCAGAGGGAGGCTCTGCGCTGGGTTCAGGCCAACATCGATGCTTTTGGTGGAGATAAAGACAGGGTCACGATTTTTGGAGAATCTGCTGGGGGAGCTTCAGTCGTTTCTCTCCTCCTGTCTCCATCTACTCAAGGTGAGAGTTTTTAAAAAATGATTCCAGAAATTAAGTTTTGATTTTTTAACAGGACTCTTTCATCAAGTTATCGCACAGTCCGGTACAGTGATTTCCCAATGGGCCAGAGATCTTCACCCCAAGCAGTCTTTTGAAAAATATGCTGCATCTGTTGAGTGTAGCAGAGAGACAACTGAACTCACAATTGAGTGCCTCAAGTCTTTACCCTGGGAAACCCTAGCCAAGGCTTCCCTTTTCAATTTGGTAATTCCTATCCTTATTTTTTGCATTATCCCTCTTTGCAAAGAAAATTCTTCAGTCGGATGAATTTTTCAATTTATTTTAGATCAAGGGAATTTCTGAACTTCGGATTGACTTTGATGCTTGCGGGATTGTAGTCGAGCCGGAACATGAGGGGGCCTTGTTTACAAGGGAACCTGCAGAAATCCTTCAGAGCGGAGATTACCCCCATATTCCCATCCTCATGGGAACTAATCAGCACGAAGGCTCAGCAATTTTAGGAGCAGCCTATGCATTCAACCTTGAAGCATCAGGAAAACTTGAGGATCCGGACTACGTCCGCTATGAGCTTGTTCCAAGATTTACAAGCGCGTTAGGGTTGGAGGAAGAGAAAATTGGATACCCCTTTGCACAGAGTGTTACAGAATATTTCTTCAGGGAAGGGCTTGACCGAGGGAACTTTACGGAAATCACAGAGGGGTTAGTTGACATGCTCAGCGTCTTCCTATTCAAGGCTCCTGTGCTCCGAACGGCTGAGCTTCTGAGTCACCACGGAAGCCAAGTCTTTCTCTACTCCTTTGAAAGGGAAGGATTCAACAGCCTCTGGACTCTTATATTTGATTTACTTGGAATTATCCTGGGGAAACCGCCTGTTCCAATTCAGCATGGTAAGTAGCCTATCAAACTGAGGTTTTGTAGTACAAGGACGAATTCACAGGATTTTAGATTTGAAATTTAAAATTTTTTTATTTATCTAAAGGTGTCATGCATGCTGACGATCTCATCTATTTGTGGACGCTTCCATTCATAGTAACAGGGAATGATAGGAAATTCTCAGACATGGTGTGCAAAATTTGGACTGATTTCGCTGTTTCTGGGTAAGCTATTAGCAGTTTTGATTTTCAACCATACTAAAGTGGGTCCCAATTTTCATTTTCCGATTTTCACATTTAGTGATCCTACTCCTGGTGATGCTTTGCCAAAATGGGGCCAATACACATCCAAGGCACCTCACTACTACAAATTAGATGTGGAGCCGGAGTTTTTGGTAGATTTTACGAAAACTTGGCGAAAAGGATTCTCTGGTTAGAGGAGTTAGATTGGAGCAATAGTAGTGACAGTGAGAAGGCATTGAGATCAAAATTCAATATCCAATTAAATCCAAGCGATTCTTTCACTAAACGCTTTGATTTTAATCTTTCTTTCGATTCTCATTAAAAACTGATACCCAACCAAAATTCAAAAGAAAATCCAAAAACTTAAATGCTTGAGAAGCTTAAACGAAAAAAAAGAAAGGCGGGGAGCAAATTAACATGGTGCCGCCTTGGTATGAGAATCGTAGCAGAATGCTTTGCTCGATTATAGGCTTTTCCGTGATTTCCATGGCAGAAACGGGAAAAGTTGGTAAAAGAAAATTTTTCCTGGGACTGGTGGAACAAGAAGACAGATTTCAAACTGACGAAGCTAGTTTTCGGATCTGCCTGACCCTTGACCCTTTCTTAATAATGCATGCTTGCACTCCAGGAATCTAAAACAGTTTTTCAGGTTCAATTTTTTCTTGCCTTAAACCACCAGGAAAGTCTCATGGCCTTACTTGACGACGTCTCTCCAAAGCTGCGCTTGATGGATTCTTTCCTGTTGCTTTACCTGAAGTTCTTTCTCTTCATCTTTCATCGCTTTGCTCAATCTGTCTTGCTCAGCGATTCTCGCTAATAGAAGTTCCCTATAGGTTTGATTAAACTTAAATCCAAACGCCGAGGCTGTAATTAGGATTTTCATACTTGAAGGATTTCTTGGCCGCCTCGCTCGCAATCCCACCATGCTTCCCAACTCCAGCTGCGTAGAGTTTAAGCTCCTCCTCCATTCTCGCTAAGTCAATTTGATTTTTTTGAATCTGAGCATTTAGCGTACAGTATTTCAGCTGCTCATCCTCGTACCGCTTACGCTGACTCTCAACTTCCTTCAGGCAAAAATAGAAAAAATCAAAAATAGAGCAACGCGTCAGAGTAAATTTTTTAGAGCAAACCTTGGAAATTCGATTGAGACCTGCTTCCACTGAAGCAATAATTCCGTCGTAAGTGCGTTTCCGCCCTTCATACTCATGACTGATGATTTGAAAGGTTTGACGCTTCGTGTTCAAATCTGGAAACAAAGATTTTTATATTGGCAGAAGGATTTGAAGAAAGCGCATTTATGTCTGTTACTTTTGACTAAAGGTGCAAGATCAACTTTCTTGATGGAGATTTTATCATGTAAATCCTGGACAGCAAATGACATTTCCTCAAGATTTTTTGATTTCATCTCGTCCAAACTGGATTTTTCACTGGAAACTTTCTCCAGGTTTTCCTGAATGTCCAAGTATCCTTGAATTCCTAGTCGAGCTTCTGCGGCGGACTACTTTTCGAGTAAATGAAAATACATTTCGTGACGAAGAGCTTGAATCATGCACTCGGTCAGTCATATATGCAAAAAATATTACCAAATCCAGTGCGCTGGCTTTCATATTCTGGTCCAAGATAAAGAGCGTCTTCGAAAGTACACCAGATTCTTCCTTGAGGTAGGCCAGGTGCGCCTTCATTTGCTTGTACCTTGTACTCTTGACCCTGAGATTTTTCACGTACTCCTTAAAGTCTTCTTCATTCAGATTTGCATCTCCACGGACTTTCTGCGCAATCGCAGTCTTTTCTGCTACTGATTCCTGGGATCTTGCCACCTCACTTCGGATTTCCACTGATTTTTTCAAGTAGTGAAAGCTTTTTATTCGCAACTATGGCCGTTTGCTGACGGAACATTGTCAATTTGTCATCTTCCGTCTTCATCATTCGCTTCATTACCATTTCATTTACTTCTTTCTTCAGGATTTCTATCTGAAATTGAAAAATATGTGTAACCCCTTCAAAAATAATACAATGCTACCATCCCCCCTATACCTCCGCCATCTTGTCTTCCAAATCGTGGTTTTCAACAGGCTCGTGGAGAATTTTCGCGTACACATCCACTTTCTTCTTCTCTGCTTGAATTTCCTTTGGAAGCTTTTCATTCACAATTAGTTTTGTGACGTTTACATCTTCTTCAAGGCGCTGGAGAATCCCTTCAGGTGTAGCACCGATCCCTGCCTGGCGGATTTCCTTGAGCTGACGCTGTAACCGCTGGATTCTTTGCTCAGCTTGAGTCAGGCCCTGGGTTTGCGAGACGCACTGGTCACTCAGCTCCTTGGCGTTCTCACGCTCCTTCCGATAAGTCCGCACAGTTTCCAGTACAGCCTCAAGGTTCGGTGTACCTTCAGTCTGGAGTAGACGAAAATAATTTAAACTCAAAGTTGAAAGTCCAAAATTAGAAAAAATTTTGAAGGGAAACCATACTCGTTGCTTGAGTTTTTCAATTTTACGCTGAACACTCTCCAGTTCAGATTCCATTGCTTGAATGTCCTTCCGAATTTCAGAAGTAGTAAACCCCTTGGTCTTCATTGTCTCCAATTGCTTGTGTGTTCCCTTGAATTGCTCAATCAGCACTTCATACTGTTGGTAAAGCTCTTCTAAATCAATGTCAGCTCGAAATTCATCCGGTACATCTACTTTGACAAGGAATCGTGCCAAGTAGGCTCTAGTTTTAAGTTCATTGAGCCGGGGGAGGAGCCATGCCAGTACAGGATGAATTATGTTAGGATTACCCTCAACAAGGCCTGAGCGTAAGGCTGAGCTAGAAAAGTGTAAAAAAAAATTATTCTGCAGCACATCTTATAATTCAAGCGTATAACGTTACTGCCTAACTTACGGGTCCGATTCCACGGGCTTGTATCTGAGGATTTGGAGCATGTGGAGCATCCTTACCACCATGTCCTCCACCGCTTCCTCTCGAATGTCCATGGCGTTGGATGGCTCAATTTCAGCGAGGACATCATTCAGTATCTTCAAAAAAAAAAGTTTTACATTTTGGGAAAAAAATATTTGTTTTTTTTTTGGGGAGAAAGAAAGTAATATAAATCTTACTTGTAGCAAAAGCTCAGGCTTGAGCGCATCAAATGAAATAACGGTGAATTTTTTCTTGAAAGGCTCTTTGGCAAGTTCTTGAACAATTAGCTTAATAGTTTCTGTCATTTTCGGTAAGATGTGCTTACTCGGAAAGCACTGTTGCAAGAAAGAAGTGTTCTTTCTAGCTATTGCTACCAAGGCTTTCTCTAAGAGAAAAAGTCACAACAAAGAATGCGGAAAGAGAGAGAGAGCGCTTTCGATTTTCAGCCTGACTTTTACATAGCTTTTACCTGAAAGAGTAATGCATTGGACTTTGAGTCCAATGCAAACCGATCCTTGAGCGACGCTTCACTTTCCAAAAGTTAAAAATTAAAAAAAACTTCAATCGAGGAATGATACTTGTAACATTTTTTAATATTTTTATGACTACTATTCAAATTGTAGAAGATTCTAATTATCAAAATATGCTTCTAAGTACCTACTGGAACTTTTTTCGTAAACTTAAAATTAAAAAAAAAATTTAAAAGTTTTTAACAGGTTTTACCGTTTCCAACTATCTAAAGATCAGTGAAACAGGAAAAACAGAATGAAAAAAAAAAAGATAATAATAAAAAAACCGTTTAAAATCATATTATTTTACCACTGGTGTATCACCAGTAGTAGTCATCAGTCACAGTAAATTGTACATGTTGTCGTCAACTTTTTCAAACTCGACACCATGGCTAAAAGCAAATATACCTCGGTAAGAAAGAAATCCCATTTTTAAATCTAAAATACTTTTTGATGTTTCTGCTCGTTCCCTAAAATTCCCACAGTAACAGATCTACCATAATAGCCAAAAAGGCAAGTTTGCTTGAAGAAAATATTGAAAATCAAAAATCACTCACAGAGTGAAATCAAAAAAGATCATTTAGCGTGAAACGAATATAAAATGAAATTACCGAATGAAAACTTAGCGAATCTCCCTACCCTGCTCATAGCTTTCACCCTCCTATTCTCTCCCACCCACCAGCGTCATGCTCTAACTTCAAAAGTCGAAATCGGGGGTAGAGCACTTCCCTTTGCTTCCATCGTGGAAGACTTTAAGGTGGAAGCAGGCGCTCGAGAACATGTTTCCCAGAACGTGAAAGTGGTGACCGGTGAGGGACACAACCCTAAGGAACGGAAACCAGCGGAAGCGAGCCCACTTGACCGAATCAAATTATCTCCACTCCTTGAGCCTTCAGATCTAAAGATCCATCACAAGAAGAAGCCCCCAGTCCTCAACAGTCTCTGTGACCATGAATACTATGAGAAGCTCTTCAGCCGCTACTACTCCATCCCATACCTCAACCACAAGGAGAGAGCCATGGAACATAGGAAAATTGAACAAGCACTTGGACAGAGAGATCCTGAGCGTTCATCTGAACTTGCATGGAGCATTTGTCAGTTTAGCGGGATCCGGATGGAGTGTGGAGAGAAGCGTCGCTGCCAATGCCTCAAGAAGTCGCCCCCATACGTTTTTGTGAAGGGGAAAGTAAATGAGACTTCAGATAAATTCACTTGCTTGGGCGTCCTCGGTTCAGTTTGCTCAAATGACCCAAGGGCCCCTGTCTACTGTGAGAAAAAAATCAAGTGCTCTGAGGGGTACTGTGGTGGGCTTAGAATGGCTGCTGAAGTATTTACCTCCACTGGTGATGGTGGAATGATCCCAACTAAATTTCTGACAATTTTTATACTTCTGATTTTTATTTTTTTTTAAATAATTTTTACAGTGTTTACTAAAAACAGGGAAAATAAGAGAAAGCAAAATTTTAATGTAGAAAAACAGGTTCTAAAAATCCAGCTTTGTTTTTGTTTTTCTTCTGGACCTGTCTGGAAGGAGTTGGATAAGGGTGTTGATAAGAATTGAAAACATTGATCTGTCACAACCTTTGTATTTTTCTGTACAGGCGGAAGCGTCGGACATCCCAACCAACATGGCGTCCTGGAGCTCCTCATCAATGTTCACCAGGTGCTGGCTGTAAAAAAATCAATGTTTTAGCCCAGTGAATAATTAATAGCGCGAGCTATTCATGCGAATCAAATGTTAGTCCGTCCGTCCGGACGTCCGGACGCGATTATCTCAGCATCGGTTAGTCGGGTTGACTTGATTTTTGGTATGAGAGTTCTCTAGGGTCCCTAGTTGTTCACTATTAAATATCTAAGCGATCGGTGAAGTTTTGAAAATTTTCGATTTTGGCCCATATGCTTATATAGGCTTATGGTGCATATGTGCATATGGGCTTATTTTGCATATGTGTATGTGTGTTTTACACACCGGTACACCCGGTATACCCTGTTTACACCCGGCAAGACCCCATATACACCCGTTATACCCCCGTTTACACGCGGTATACCCGTTATACCCCTCTTTACACCCGGTATACTCCGGTTTACACCCGGTATACCCGGTTCACTCGCGCTATTCCATACATCCGTCTTGCACGGTTTATTTCTTGTATTTTTCAGCCGTTTTATTTTATTTTTTTAAACTAGCTCATTTCTTATTTTTAAAACTGTTTCTATTTTGAAAATTTTTTCTGTATTTACACTGTAGTAAGGACTAGAAAAACAAGATTCAACGAAGCTGGGTTTTCCCGTCTCTTCAATCCACATTTAAAAAGAAAAATAAACGGCAAAAAGCAGAAAAAGAGCAAAAGATGAATAAGATGTGAATAAGAATAGGAATAAATAACTGGAATGCAGTTCACACTTATTTTTGCTATAGTACTTTAAATATTTTACTGTTAAATCGTACCTGAAGAATTTGTAAGATTTTATAATTTTGAGAGGTGCGTAGTTAAGGGCAGCATGAGCAGAGCAGAGTGTTAGTAATTGACAAGATCGTGTATTGAACTCCTCCGGAATGAGCCAGAAAGCATCCTTGCTAAAATCTGAGCTTCCGCCCATGGACCTGGCAGCCTCAGCTCCCCCAGTCACATATTTCCTTGACGGAATTCCAAAGAAATATCCAAAAGGTGATGTAATCACACCCAGAAAAATTATAAGGGCCAATCCCACGCTGAGAATTACGGATGTGGTCCCTGCTATCGGTCGATTAAAAATATTGGCTATGTCGTAAGGGACTGCCATCTGCATTCCCATGTTAAGTGGCTGAACATACTGGGATTTAGGATCCACAATCTGAATTAACAACAGAAAATAAGCCAGGGTCACCAAAATTGCTCCCCGCATCCTGGCGACCACGAACTTGAAACTAAAACCGTAGATTTTCATACTCAATTTCTACTTCCTGAGCTGAGGCTCAAACGGTATTTAAATTATTTTTAGAAGAATAAAAATGAAAGCAAAGTTAATGAGGGTCCGGGACCCTCATTACTCCTCATGTTAATTACCTCAGCAAATTCAATAATGAGGTTCAAGGTGAGAAAAATTCTCACTGCTATTCAAGGAGCTGGAGTGAGCAAAACGCCCGGATTTTAATTCAGTCATGAATTTTCAGCAAGTTGCACTGATTTTCGTTATCCTAATTTCCTTTTACCTTCAGCCTGCTTTCCCTCAAGTCCGGCGTAACACTGAGCCGCTGAACATTGGATTTATTTTCTCTCTTCCCTACGACATTTCCAATACACTCCGAGCCCCACTAGGAGGGCCTTTGTCACTCGTCCTTGGAGCTGGGCTGGCACTCATCATGTTTTTCGGAATGCTAGCCACTCCCTTGTACTATCTTTTTGGCTTACCACCGAGACGCTACCACATACGAGATGCTGTAAAGAATTTCACCCTGGACGCTGATTTCTTTGATCGAAGGTCATTAGGAGGCCCTAACTCTGACCCTTGGCTGGTTCCAACGTTGGAGGGTTTGAAATATAACGAAACGAGGGGAAGCGGTCCGAATTTCCTGGAAAGTGCATTCCTTTTAATTCCTGTCGAAGAAACGGAGTGCCGCCTGGTCATGGTTTGTCATGCCCATGGTTTTCTACGATGGTTACCTGAGGAAGTCATCAAATTCTACAGATTCTTCAGGTAAAAATTCAGCAACATCATAATCTCATTGATCTCTGTGTTCCTGCCTGCAT
>JABASM010000432.1:6656-23177 GCA_019776545.1 Brachystomella parvula
CCCTTTTCGTGATTTCTCTAGCGGGAGAAAAGTATCTGGGTTTTAATTATAACAACTTTTGATTCAGATCCTTTTCTAATTACAAGCCAGTCCGCAGAACTTCTTGATCCACCTCATCCGCAGGATGCTCATGGTTTCTTGCCTTGTGCAGGCTGTCACAAAGCTATTTCTTTCAAGTCAAACTTTCAGAAAAGGTCTACCAAAAAATTTCCCTTGGATTTTATGAAGGGGTTGGAAAATATTAGAACCAAGTTAGCAATGTGCATGCTGTCACAAAGCTATTTCTTTCAAGTCAAACTTTCAGAAAAGGTCTACCAAAAAATTTCCCTTGGATTTTATGAAGGGGTTGGAAAATATTAGAACCAAGTTAGCAATCACAACTGAAATTAAAATATTTAAAAATTTTTGCGAAATAAATTAAGAACTTTAACAAATATTGTAAGCCTGAAAAATGAGGAAGCGAAATCCGTTTTGACATATGAGTTACAAAAAGTGGTCGGCTCGAGTAGTGTATATATCGGGATCAATGAATCTTATTTTCTAAATTTTTTCAATTTCCTTTGTTTCAGCGATAATGGGTAACTGTTCGAGATATCCAGGAACCGGATGCATTGTAGTGGAAGATGCAAAAGTAATGGCTCGAGGTGAGAAGCACTTGCCTGCTGTGATGACTGACCAGACTTCTATTTCTCCTAAAAGCAGCAATGGTAAGCAGAAAAAGTTTGATTGCATTGGCCACTAGAGAGCAGTATTTTAGAATTTGGAATCAGTGAATAAGGGGCGTGATTTCGTAAGTTTCTCCATTATTTTTTACAGTGGAAATGGTTTCTCCGACGAGTTTAGTGCCGGAGGTGACCTCGTTACGAGAAGAAGAAGACGGCCACACCCCTGCGGAACTCCACTGGGGCCATCCCATCTCTCGCCGAGTAGAGCCTTACTCCTACTGGACCCTTGAAATGAATCTCCGTGATAATGGCTACGTCAACCTTAATTTCAGTATCCCTTGGGCCTCAAACTGGGCTCTCCTCCTAAGGAAAAATGCCCTCCCTTCCATTACAACACATGACCTCATCAAAATTATCAAAAATGGACGCCTCGAGCCCCACCGAACAAAGAGACGTAGACATGCTGAGGAAATGGCTTCAAATCTAACCACCCAGTTATGGCCACACCTCCAACTTCTCTACAGGCCTCCGAGGGAAACTTACTCTGATCCATCTCATGTCATCTTTTCTGAATATCTCGAGAGCGGGAAGTGGTTCCTTCGACTTTTCAATGACAATTCCATCCAACGTAGAGTACGCATCAGTCCGTTCTTAGATACAAATGCTGAGCTCCGATGTCCGCAGCAATGCAACGGAAACGGGAATTGTGTCTATGGGAAATGCCATTGCTTCGAGGGGTACTCTGGAAACGAGTGTCTATTGTAAGCATAACGAAACATCTCTTTACTTTAACTTCCACACTTTTATTAAATATCTGGAGCACCCAAAGCTTCTTTCTCCAACGGTGGCTGGAATTAATGGGAACCAGTATCTGAGAATATTTTCCAACGATTTCTTATTTTCAACTTATATTTCAGAACAATCAATCCTTGTACCGTCAATGGAAATCCGTGTGAGAATGAGGGCATTTGCGTCCCGCTTGAGCAAGGTGGATTCCGGTGTGAGTGTCCATCAGCATGGGTGGGGGATCAATGTCAAAGTCGTAAGTTACAGCTCAAGTTGAAGAAAGGCTTGAGTAGCAATACTTTTAAGCTGGAATCTTGTCCACTGTCTCAACTGAAACCTCTCCAAATCTAGGAAAAAATCCAATTAGGCATCATTCAAATCAATTGACTTACATTTAAGTTTTGTCTGTGAATTGAATGTTAACTTTCCAACGGCTTTTCTTTTTTTTCTTCTAGCTCGAGAGTATTAAGTCAAGTCCAATTTCTGCATATTGCTTGGGAAGGATGCTGCAAAGATTTATCTCTATATCAAAGTTTTATAGCGGATCTCCTGCGTGAGCATATAATGGGGATTAAGATGCGTGACTTTTATGCATAAAAATTCTGAGAGGATAAGGAAAAATAGATTGAGAAAAAAAAAATTTAAGTTTGTTGGTCTTCCGAGACCACTTTCTCCTCCTTCGCCCATTACGAACTTTCCCTCTGAGAGAAGATACTTTACTACTCCTTGAAAACTCTACTTTCCCTTCTCTAACTTCCTTCCCAATAGTTTTTAGTAGACAGGGAAGACGGAATTTTCTTAGTCTACTATTCGTATGTTTAGCCTCCTTCCAGATGAAAACTAAGGCTTTCAATCTTCCCGCTCTTTTCCTTCTGGGTTACTCCTCTATCCCTTCATTCATCTCACGTCCCCTTAAAATTTAATTAAAAGCAAAGTGACGCCTCGGATTTTGGCTCGTCTGTCACAGAGAAGAGCCTCCGCCACCTGTCATGTCAGGACCAGGGCACTCACTCCGTTTCTTCTACTCACAACATCCCTCCCCTCTCCCGCCTACTCCAGCTTAGAATCAAAATCCGATTTTAGGCCGTCACTCACTGGAGAAAGTGGATCAGGAGGTGATGAGGGCCATAATCAATCTCTCAGAACGGGACTTTAGTAGCATTATTCAACACCCTGTCCTCTCCATCTGCCTGTCATATCCATTTAACAGGAAGACTGGAATACAAATAAATATCCCTCCCAAATTCCATAGTTTGAGGAGTAGGACAGTGGATAATAATGGTTTCTAATAGCATTTGTTTTGGAACCATGCTCATCTAAAGGTTTTTCTGCTATGTGTGAATTTCAGGTGCCTGTGAGGATCCTACCTGTTCCAATCATGGAGTCTGTTCTGAGGGTCGTTGTTTATGCGAAACTGGGTGGGGTGGGAATTCTTGCAGGTGAGTTCTGGTGTCTCAACTTGCATATCGTCTTTTCTCTCGCCCTAGTAAATTGAGAATTGAGAAAGAAGGCAGTTTTCCTTTCCTTCTTACTTGATGGAATGGAACTGACAGATTGAAAATGGGTTAGGAAAATCTTTTTCATCATCCGTACGTTGTTCCCTTGTTAAATCAGAAGAATGCAAGCTTGGACTATTATACAGATTCCCCTTACTTCTTGGCGGGAGCAATCGATTTCATGTCAAAATCAATGAAAATTCTATAAATAAAATCCTTTACCAAAGGTATAGACAGAAATTGGGAAAAGCTAGAGAAAGTGTTGGATTAAAATAAGATTTCCTCTAACTTTCTTATTTTTTTTTTCAGCCTTCCTGCCAAATGCTTTCCAGACTGCTCAGGCCATGGAGAATTTGATCCAGGGACGGGGAAGTGCGTTTGTCAGAAACCTTATGGGGGACCCATCTGTCTCGAAGGTAAGGGAGCACATGACCCTCATGCAAATCAAGAGTAACTTATGACCTCAGTTAACTAGAACTCTCCCCCTGGTCACTTACATACAACGGGCAGCCATAGATCAGGGAATCTAATGGGATTTCTTTCCGCTTCACTTTTTCACCACACATTTCTCTCCCTTTCTTCCTCTCTTCTGTTCAAATAAATTTTAAGGAAAACATGGACATGAGGGGAAGAAAACTTAAGAACTTTTTGCATTTTCTTCTTTGTTTTCTTTGGTAAAACCTAGCAAATGTCTAAATTGACTTTTCCAACTTGTCACTTCCTCTTTCCTTGCCATTTTTATGGATTGAACGGAGGTGAAAAATGCGAGGAGTGAATAGTGTGTCCTTTCTCCCTTTTCTCCGTTGTTCCATTTCCGCGGAAACGTTTGAAATCTGAAACCTTTCACCACTCCCCCTTGCTTTTTCTTCCCCTACCTTTAAAAAAACGAGGAGCGGAAAAGTGAAAGTGATTCTCCTTCCGCTTTCTCTCCCCTCGTTTCTCGGAGTCTCTGCCTGATTGGCTGTTGTTACTGGTATGGTGGAGTGTCCCGGGTGACCCCGGATGGAAGGAAATGGGAGATGAGAGCCTTATCAATAATTCAAAAATCAAAATCTGAGAAGGGAGGGGGAGGGAGGAGGTTTGGGAATTAATTGAAAAGTTGTGGCTTTCCGGACTCTTCTCTTGTTTTTACTCAAGAGTTAATTTGAAGTTTCCAGGCTAAATTCCTGCTTCCTCCTACCCCATAACTCATAATTTTATTCTTAACCAAATTCCCAAGGTGAAGCTCTAGCGTGTAATTCAATACGGCTACACTAATTGGATCCCTGGATTAATTACAGAAGACAATGGGGATCAACTGCGTAGGAGATTCAGAAAGGATACAAATTACGTACTACTTGCTCTCACTCATTTAAACAACCAAACTTTGTTTAATGCTAACGTTTTTTCGGCTAATTGTATATTTCTAACTTTAAAGTCGTGCCCCCTCTCCTCTCTACACATCATATTAATTCGTTCACAGTTTTACATATTTCTGGAGGCGATTTTCCGCATTAAAAGATAGGCAGATCTGGCTTCTACTAATCAAGCCATTTTAATTTTTTCTGCGCTAATTTCTGCAACGTGAAACTCGCTCAATTTAATTTAATTATAATTTCACTTTACATTGGCGCGTCATTGCACATTAATTTTCTGTTTTTGTATTAGTATGCTAGTGCTATTATTATTTGTTTCTTTTGTTGTTGGTGATGATGCGGTGTAAGGTTGATTCAGTTGAGGCTTTCCCTGATCCATTTTGGGCTTAGAGGTCTTGAGCGGTTTCTTTTGAAAAGAGAAAGTTGGTCAGATAAGCCTCTTGTCTTTGGATTATGAGCGGCGGAAGTTGGTTACTACGGGATGAAACTAATCTCTTCTCCTTCAAATGGATAATGATCTCTCCTGACGAGTCTTGTTTGTAAAGGTAATCGTCGGAGACTCCCGCTTGTAGCCCATTAGGCAAGACTTATGAGCCACCCCCCACTCCCACCCTTCCTGGCTTATTTTGAGAAACCATCTCAGAATTTATGGTCGTGAACTGTTTCCCTGTCATAAAATCCACCGGAATGAAACCATTACATTCATTATCATCCTTCAAAAGATCCGCGTCTTTTATTCCTATGGCTAAACACCCCTCTCATCCAACCAGTTCAAAACTTTCCCCCACCCTTTTCCACACATCAATGACTCCTTGTATATACAAATTTCTACGAATCCTTCAACAAAATGAAACATCTTGATCTCTTATGTAAATGAATTCCCAACTAAGCCTAATCATATCAGGACATACACTATAATGGTATTTTAATTCTATGATGACCAGCAAGATGAGGTGAGGCAAGGAAGCTGAGTCCGAGCCGCCTAAGATTAAAAAATTTCTATTTGCTGGCAATACCAGCCGCAGTATCTCATCGCACTTTTTCCCTGCATATTGTAGAAAGCGCTAGAATAGCGCGTATATCTTGGAAGCAGTTTGTTCCCTAGGCCTTTTACACCATCCTTTGTATTCAGCGTAAAAGATGGATACAATATGGATGAAATGTGTGAGGAATTATGAAGCTTTCCATCTGGCTGTCACCCCGTTTTATAGTGTGCACCATGTTGGGAAGGAGGTATTGAATGGATGGAGTGAAAAGGTTTCCATTGGGGGCCTTTGGATTTTTATGAATTTTTATCCTTTGAAACGATCTTACTTTCACTTTTTACTGCTTTCTCTTTTTTTATACTGATTTTGCTTAAGAGGTTTTCCTAATATTTTCAGTCATTTGCGAGCGAGACTGTGGAGTCAATGGGATTTGTAACCAGACAGGACAATGTGAGTGTAAGGAAGGATGGACAGGAGAGCAGTGTGAGTCGCTAGTCTGTGACCCTAGGTGTAGTGAACATGGGCAGTGCAAAAATGGGACTTGCCTCTGCGTCAATGGATGGAATGGAAAGCATTGCACTTTTGGTAAGATTGGAAATTCCGATGTGTTTTAACAGTCTAGGGAATTTAGAATCAATTACAAAAATGCCACTCAACCTTTCGCTTCACCACCCCCGTGAAATCTAATCAATTTTAGCTCTTGTAGTACTACTCAGATTGGAAGCATACGGTCCGATGGGTTGTATTCTACTCAACTTAACTCTTAAGTTGGAGTCATAAAGTAACCTTCAAAAAATTGCGATTTTTTTGCGATATGGCCCCCCTTAGCTTTGGAACCTGGAAGTTTACCTAGCATTTCAGTTTTCCAAGATTTTGAGGAAGCGTTGTTGCTTTTTCGGTAAATCGGATGCTGGAAATGATTAGAGCAGGAATGCTGGATCATATTTTTCGTAAGCAGAGTATGGAGGAGACATATTTTCTATGAAAATATTCAGGAAGGCGTCCCATTATCGCCTGCTTTTTGAAAATAGGAGAGAAAAGATTAGATCCGAGCTACGGCGGGAATACGGAGAGGGAATGAAAAGGAAGACGCTGTCGCTCTTTCCAGAACTTCAGCAGTCTGCAGATAGATATTATACAATGGTAGTTCTGGAGAGCGAGGCGCGTCTCTCTTCTCAAAGAAGAAAAAAATAATTTCCTTCACTCTTTCTAGCCGGATGTCCCAATTCGTGTACTCAGAGTGATCATGGCTCATGCATAATGCAGGACTCCCACTACTACTGTAAATGCAGAAACGGCTATGCTGGTCTGGATTGCTCCATTCGACTCGAGACCAATTGCGCCGATGATATCGATAATGACGAGGGTAAGAAAATAACAGTCAAGAATTTCGGCTTCTATTCCATTCCAGCCGTGAAGCCTTTACGCAAGCGATTAAAAATTCACGTCTAGTTTCGTGACACGAATTCTCAATCCCATCTTTTAATGAAATTAGAATAGAACCTCGAGAAGATCTGCATCTCTGCTCAAGAAAACCTTGAGACTTGTTCTGAATATTGAATTCAGGTGCATTTTAAAATGAACTTCGATGCTCCTTGAAAAATGACCCTTATTTCCTGTCATTTTTTCCTGGAAATAATAGAATCCATATTTGAAATTTAAGGAGTGCGACGCTCTTTGCATTTATCAGGCTTCAAGAGAGTTGCACTATGAGAAGGAGCTTTGCCACACATCATTTGATCCTGATGCGATAATGCTTAAGTATTCCAATTTCTTCTTGGTTTAGATGGAATGACGGATTGCTCGGACAGCGAGTGCTGTGAGAGCGCTGCTTGCAAGGAGCACCTCATGTGCATGACAGCCAATGACCCTGTCGAAGTTCTTCTACGAAAGCAACCCCCCAGCGTGACTGCATCCTTCTACCAACGTGTTAAATTCTTAATTGAAGAGGAGAGCGTTCAAAGCTACGCCCAGAAAGATGAGTATTGGGAAAGGTAAAGAAATGTCATATGCTACCATGAGTCTTCTGTACCGCTGTAACGTGGTCAAATGAAACCTACTCCGTCTGAGGAGGTCAAAGCTCCCCTCTACTCTTCAGAGGAAATCCCACAGACTGTTTCCCCTTCTTCATGAAACGACGCTTTAGTTTCTCATGTCTTGTTTTTTATGTGTCCTTTTCCATCTTCATCTGTTTTCGTCTGAAAAAGTATTACACACAGTGTCATTTTTCTTTCTGAGGAAAATCAGAAAATTTAATTAACGAAAAGAAACAATCTGCTAATTTTCTTCTTTCTTTCCCCGCCGCGTGTCTCGTCTCTTCTCATTTTTCTTTCTCTCGGCTCTTCCTTGCTTTCACTTCTGAACTCTCCTTACAGCAGGCCTCAAATGAGCGCAAGAATTTCAGCCAACCTAGGGAAACAAAACGAGAAATTAATTCTGAAGTCCGACGAGATACTACAGTATTTTTTTTCAAACTACAAAATTAACTCTAGCCATAATTATAAATCAAGCGCAGAAACTTTTTTTTATGTTTCTTTTTTAAGAATACCTTTTTATTGAATAACTGGGTGCATTCCTCCACGCTATTTTTTTAAGGATTTGCCCCCACTTCCTATTTACGGCCCATAAGGCTAAACAAAATCCAGAAAATGTTGCGCTTTCACATTTTTTGACAAAACACGGCGGGCGATTGCACCCAGGTATTCTAAAATTATTCTAAACATTATTTCTTATTTGTATATTCTTTGATTTCTCTACTGTTTCATTTCAAATCCTTATTTATTTTCCAATATCCTTGCGTGATAAATAGTAACCAGCGGAGTGCGTGTGAATTTAATCTGCAACTAATTTTGGCGTTGTTTATTTCTTTCTGATCACAACCGCCTCACTTTTCCTCTGTGTCTCAAATAGTCACTTTTGGAGTTCTTTCGAGCATCGGTAAGTCAAAATCAAAGTTCGCGTTGCTTCTTTTGTTTTCTCTATTTACTTTAACTACACAAAAAACAAAACTCACAATTATTCCGACTCTAAAACCTAAATGGCAGCGTTTTAATTTTCATAAAATTTCTGCAACTTTTTCCTATAAAATAATAACTGAATGAGAGCCGAAAACAAAATCCAGAAGAATTTTCTTTAAAACAAAGTAATAAATTTTTGTTGGAATAACTTGCTTTTGATCTTCTGCTTTTTGATTTGCCACCTTTTCTCGGTGACCTGCGCAAGTAACAGTAGCTAAATTCCTTAACCTTTGACCCTTTGTGTCCCTGTCTCTGTCTGAAAAATCTCCTCTCCTCCTCTTCCTCGCTCTTCTCTTCCACCAAAAAATGGAGAAATTAGAACAGAATCCGATAGTTCAAGTCAGTTGATTAAAAAGTAACTCAGGGTTTAATTTCTTTCCTCTCTATCTCCTTTTCTTTCTCACAGATGTTTAAAACAATTACCGACTAAGTTGGCAACAAGAGGAGATAGAGTTTTTCTTCATTTTGGGGTGGGATTTTATTTTCAGGAGAGTTTCCGTCATTCGAGGTCAAGTTCTCTCGGCCGATGGGCTGGGCATTGTTGGGATTCGCGTCAGCGTCGATAAGAGTCAAAGGCTGGGATTTACACTAACGCGAAAAGGAGGATGGTAATAACCGGAATTATTTTTTCTAGGATTGCTTTCTTCGGGAACTCTCTCATTTTTGTTCCTGATCTCACTATTAGGTTTGACATGTTGGTTAATGGGGGTGGATCTGTCACACTTCAGTTCCAGCGAAGTCCATTTAGACCTTTGACTCGAACGGTTTTTGCACCCTGGAATGAGATAGTCGTACTTGACCCTCCGGTCGTGATGTCCGTTGGGGGGAATCACATGCGTGACATGAGTCAAGAAGATGCTCACACTCAGGCCCCATGTCACCAGCACAACCTGGAGCTACTCAACCCCATCGTCATGTCTTCATGGTTTCCAGAAATGGTCGGAGGGAAACCGAATCGAACGATTGTGTTCGGGGAAACTCAAGTGAGTAGAGTATTAAATAATAATTAAAATCTTTAAAATTATGGTGATTTATTTACATCTTTTGAAGTTTCATGATACTAAAAGTAAAAAAAAATTCCTCATTCTTCTTTAATTGCTTAACATACCACCGGTTATCCCCCTTCTCAAAATCAATGTTTTATAAGAAGACTTTAACCTTTCCAATGTAACCCAGTGTTCCACTTTTGAAGAAAGTTTAAGAAAACTATACAGGAGAGGAAAAAAGTTTTCCCATTAGAGAAAATTCTCCTCGCGTTTCTAACTCATCTTTTTCCACTTCTCCTCACCTGTCAACTCCTTTCAAAATGAGTAAAGGGAGAAAACACAAAATATAAAAAGGATTTCTGGAAAACCAGAAAAAAATGCCCAAGAATTTCTCATTACTGAAAATAAAGTAAACTAAAAAGTATCTTTATTTTTTTGGCAGATTCTGCAGGAGAGTATACGGATCCCTGGAAGTGACGTTCATTTGCTCTACCACAGTAGTCAATCTTCCGGTTACTTGGCAACCATCCTCATGAGACTCACAGGCCCTCAAGTGCCCACAGGCTTATCTCAGGTTCACCTTAAAATTACAGTGGAAGGAGAACTGTACAAGAAAACTTTCGAGGCCGATCCTAATATTACCTACACTTTTGGGTGGAAGAAGCGTAATGTCTACCAGCAAAAGGTTTACGGGCTCGCCTTTGCCCACGTCGCCATCGGCTACGACTACGAAAACTGTGGTGAACCAATCTGGACCCGGCGAACTGTGACGCTGAAAGGTTTTGATGTGGACATTGCAGACGTCGGTGGTTGGAACCTTGACATTCACCATCACTACAATTTCCACGAAGGGATACTACAGAAAGGGGATGGGTCAGAGGTTCATTTAAAGGAAATGCCGAGGCTGGTTAGAGGAGTCATGGGAAGAAAAGGTGAACAGCGGTCTCTGCTCTGTGAACCTTGTGACAACACGCTCCTCTCACCCGTGGCCCTAACAACTGGGCCGGATGGAAGTCTCTACGTTGGAGACTTCAATCTCATTCGTCGTATCCTACCTGACAATCAAACTTACACAATTCTTCAACTCAGGTGGAACTTTGTCTGTTTAGATTAAGTTGAATTGTTTCTAACATTCCTCTCTTTTCTTCTAGTGCTACTAAAGTATCCCACCAGTATTTCATGACGATTTCGCCAGCGGACGGTCATCTGTATATTTCTGACCCTGAAAAATACCAGGTACTTTTTTTTGGAAGAAATAATTTCTATAAAAAAGAAGTTTAGATGTTCACCCACTACTTGAACTTGAAACGCTCGAAAACTTTTCTAAACTCTAAGCGTCTCCGGAAAATTTTCTGCATAGTGCATATAGGGTTCCCCCCAAAAATCTCCAATCCAAAAATCTCCAAATACCGAAAATCTCCAATCCGAAAATCTCCAAATCCAAAAATCTCTAAATCCAAAAATCTCCAATCCGAATACCTGCAAAAAAACTGCAATCCAAATATGAACTCAGTTATCTAATGGACACCGTGCATAGTACGGAGCATAGTAACTCATGGTGTGCTGAAAGCTGAGCACTTTATAGGCGATGCTCGCTGAAGAAATGCGCATGATCTACAAATTGTCCCTTCGAATGGCATGGTCCAATGTCTGATTTTAGATGTTAGAACGGCATAATCTTGCTAAACCTTGGCATTTTTGGTAACGCAGGTACATTTTAATGATATTCTGCACCGTCGGTTTAGCTGGAACCATTGTCGCAATAGACGCAGTAACTATGCCAATTATTTGCGTTACTTGCCGCCTCCTTTCCAGCAGTTAAATGCTCGCTTAAAAATGGCCAAAGCTAAAGGTATCATTCATGACTTTTGTTCAGGCGAAATCGGACTTTTTTTTAGATAAAAATTCTTATTAGTTTAAAAAAATTTGCAATCGACATGTGTGTTCACGAACATGTTAAGCATTGGATTATCTTTAATCTCAGTCAAAGACATCGGCGAACTAAAAGTTGAGCTAGGTCAGTTAGCATTTTCCGTCGCAAGGGTATCATTACTTTTCCCCACGAATGTATTTCATTTTAAAGGTTTTCGTAGCGGCTTCTTGACATTAGGCTTCTCGGATGACTTTTCGACTTTCCTTTCCCATTCGCAATGGTTTTAATCACTTTTCTTTGTCTTCTTTTAGATTTTGCGTGTGAACAAAATGGAGGAAGTAGGCGATCCACGTGTAAATTGGTCCCCCGTTGTAGGATCTGGGTTTAAATGCGTCCCCGGAGACCCTGAAAACTGTGGCGACGGACACTTAGCAAAGCTTGCCAAATTGAGTCACCCCAAAGGCCTAGCCATCACAAGCAGTGGTTCAATTTACATAGCAGACGGGCCGAATCTGCGCTACGTCAACCTTTACGGGGTTATTCAGACGTTGGTAGGAAAGCAGAACCCGTGGTCAGTTCCTGGTGTTATCAAGACTTCAGATTTTGAGTCCTGTCGTCGCACTCGAGAAGACGCCGCAAAAATTCAGCTCCACTGGCCAACGAATCTCGCCCTCAATCTGGTCGACAACACATTGACTTTCATTGATGAAGGACATCTCTTCCAACTCACGAAGGACAACCAAGTGGAGCGTGTTCTCCCCTGCACGTCCACCACAACCCACCGTATCCACCGCCCCATCATCGATCTCGCCTTCAGTCCAAAAGGACAGCTCTTCTTCCTCACAGAGGATTCAACTCTTCATATGCTGAGTCCGGGAGGGCAAGCTGCACTCGTTCGAACCGATTTACTTCCAGCCTACTACGATCAGCTCGTAGGCGGAGACTCAAAGAAGAATAACTTAGGAGTCGGAGCTGCTTCCTCAATTACCATAGGCCCGGACAGCACAATTTATGTCGCAGATCAAGGAAATTTGGAACTGAAGCGAGTCTCCCTGTTTCTACCTACTCCAAATTCAAATGGAGACTATGAGGTAGTATTTCTTGCAACTGGAGAAGTTTATGTTTTCAATCGATACGGTCAACACACGCTTACGCGTGATCTCAAGTCTGGACGTGTCATCTACTCCTTTCTCTACACAAAAAATACGAGCTACGGGAAATTATCAAAAATCAGTGATGGAGCAGAGAACAAAATTTTATTTTTACGGGATTACAGCTCCGTTGTTTCAACAATTGAAAATACTCAAGGAAAGAAATCGAATTTACGAATTAATCGCCTTGGTCGTCTCACCCATTTCACAGAGATGGAGAACTCAGACCTGAGACTCGAATATTCAGAAGATGGACTCCTATTGGCCCGTACCTCATCCAATGGTGTTACCTCTTTCTACTCTTATGATGCTTACGGCCGCGTCAAACGAGTGATTGGCTCAACTGGACTCATCCACAATTTTGACTACACCTTGAGAGGGTCCTCCATTGAAATTCGCGTGGAGGACTCGGCTACTTCCGGAGTCCTGCTCTACACTGTCTCCCCGACCGAGGAGGGTGAGCGGGTGACAGTTCAGCGCTTTCAAACCGGGGAGACCGAAACTCTCCTCAGTAGTCGATCTCTTAAGACTGAAATTCGAAATGGAAGCTACACAATACAGACTCCGAGCGGCTACGAAATGCTGGGAATGTCATGGGGAGTCTATCCTCTGCTACAACTTGCAAATTTCATGCGAGCCCCGTCCTTCCAACAACTCTTTGATCCTGAGGCACGCGGTGGTGGTAACAAACAAGAATGGAAGTACAGCCTCCTCACTGACAAATTACTCGACCGACAAATGTGGGTAAATGACAGCCGGATCCTGAGCATTGAATTTGATTCATCTGTTTTCCGTGACACTGTGTTCAACTCTGACCGAGAGTCCATTCTCAGTGTCCAATACGACTCCGCTGGATTCCCATTATCATTTTCACCATCCAACCAGAATTTGAGATTCCCATTTAACATTTCCTATGACAGATTCAACCGCGTTGAGAAATGGAAGTGGGGTCCAAAGCGTGGAGAAGTTTTAACGTACGGACGGAATGGATTTGCCACGGAAATCAAAAGTTTAGACGGAGTTATTCTTCGTGCAATTGAATATAACGAGCAAGGGCTTCCATCGAAAATCACGCTCAACTCCAGTCGAAGCTACTCATATGTCTACGATGCTGCCGGTGGGCTCAGGTGGCTTGAAACACCCAAAGGTACAAAACATTCATTCACCACGCAGCACTCCGTCGGCTTCACGAAACTGATATACCAACCACCGGGATTTCATCCCATACGCAATTCCTTCGTTCAGCACTTCAATGCAGAAGGACTGCTTGAACGGATTTGGCTCCCTCCAGAATGTGGTCGGGTTTCCATTTTCGTATGACTATTTGAGGAGGCCTTTGCAGCGACTCTACAGTGAGGGAAGGTGGACTTATAAGTATAGAGGTCAGGGGATGACGGTGACAGGCTCTGAGGGGAAGTTCGAGCCTGTGACGAATATCATCCAAAATAAAATTGGGAGAGCGGTTCAAGAGAAGCAGGAATTCGGAAGTAAAAGTGGATTTTCACCGGCCTCCTTTCTTTACGAGTATGACACCAACTTTCGTCCCATCCTCATTAAGTCACGAATCGGGGGCCATCCCATTGACTTTCCACTCAGCTATGCTAGTAAGACCGGAGAATTTGATCAGCTTGGGAATTTCCGCATAACTCGGTCTGGGAATAACGAAAGTTCCATATTCGACGGAGTCGCCATTTTTAGCCGCCTTGTCAACGGTTATGGAGAACCTGTACAGGTGAGTACCTTTCCATTTTCAAAAAAAGTTCACTTTTTATTTTTATTAATTAATTTTCTTTAATATGATCAGCTAATTTTAAGCTTTGCGTTGTTGCGCATTCAAATTCAAGACACCGAAGCCGTTTGAGAGTATTTTTCAGCATTTTACCTTTTCTTTCTTCTAGATGGTTCTGACTATCCAAGCGATGGAAGTCTTCCGGATTGATTACTTTTACTCACCTTCTTCTTCTCAAATTCATGGAATGAGAGTGATAAAGAAGATAGTTGGCTACTCGGAACAGCCCTACGCACCCCTTCGTAATTTCACGTACGACGTGGACGGACAGTTAGTCTCTGCTGAGGCAGTGGACTCTTGGAAGTTTGAGTACGACGAAAACGGGAATTTGAAAAGTTTAGCATACCGAGGAAACAAAATCTCATTGGAGTACAATCAGCAAGATCAGATTCTACGGTTTGCTGATGGGATTTACAAGTACGACTGCGCTGGACGCGTCGTTCAAAATGCCAACGAGGACTTCTTTAGCTACAATAGTTTAGGACAACTAAAGAGAGCCACGAAGAAGGGGCGATATGATATCGAATATTTCTATGACTACCAAGGACGCCTGTCCGGACGGAGAGACAGTCTGGGGAACGTAACGCAGTTCTTCTACGCAGACGTCGGCCGACCTTCCCTTGTAACACACGTTTACATCCCGAAGGAAAATCGTCTCCTCAATTTAGTCTATGACGAGAAGGATCACCTAATTTTCTTTCAAGTTAATCGAGGAGAAAACTTCTACGTCGCAAGTGACCATTTGGGTACACCTCTTTTCGTTTTTAACCAGTACGGGCTCCTCGTCCGGGAAGTTTCACGCGGGCCTTTTGGACACACAGTTTATGACTCCGATCCAACGTTTTATTTACCTATTGACTTTGCGGGAGGTATTTTAGATAAGGTAATTTCACATTCCTAAGCTTTAGGAAATTTTGAAAATACTAATTTGCTTGTTCAATTTTTTGCAGGCAACGCAGCTAGTGCATACGAGAGAGAAAAGAGTCTACGACCCCCTAATCGGACAGTACCTTACGCCTGACTGGCCTAATGTGAAGCGGAGGCTGAAAACGCCTGAGAAAGTTCACTTGTACCGACTCAGTGGGAATGATCCCATTAACCCTGCCTATTCCCAGCCTTCTGTCGGTAAGTATGTCGTGAGGAGAGGCCGACAACATGGTCGCTCTCCATAGTTTTTTCAAAATATAAATATTTTGAGAGCTAAAATATGATATCAGTTCCTCCTAATTTTCTTATTGACCTTGCCGTGCCCCTGCTGCTTTGATATTGAAGAGCAAAGAAAGCTGTTTATTTTTTGCAGACCATGAGAGCTGGCTACATCTTCTTGGCTTCAATCTTAAATCCCTCTCACCACAGCTATACCAGGAGGACGTAGGACTCCGAACAAAGACTGAAGACATTGTCGTCTCCGGTCTTGAGAGCAGAATTCTTGAAAAGGCGTTCAATCCCTCTCTCCTAGAAACAGTGCCAAGAAGTCTCATAGCAGAAACTTCTCTAATGCCTAATCCCGCCGACATTATTTCTAGGATTGAGCCTCCATTAGGGAAAAATCTGCTCCTCAGCCGGACAGAAGATGGGAAAGGACTCATCTCAGCCTCTCCACTTCCCTCAACTAATCACGTCGATCGAGACGTCTTCACTCAAATCCTAAACGGAAGTGAGTTCCTCTCCTTTGTATCTCACTCAGCTTCACAGGACGTCTTCCATTTTGCTAAGAAAGAACTATGGAAGGCTTCTGATGACTTGGCTGACCTCAAGCGACTCGAAGGTCACGTCAACGTTACCGTCCATGACCGATCTGAGGAAAAAGCAAAAGGAGATCAAACCATTGAACTCAGAATTCACTTGTCGGGTGCCGTAATTTTTCTAAAGTATGGAACAAATGGAGGAAAGGAGGAATCAAGACTGCTTCACCATGCAAAATCCACAGCGACAAAGCGTGCGTGGGCCATTATTAAAGAAAGCCTGGCAGGTGGCGGTGGGCATTTCTATGAATTCACAGGTAGTGAGAGAGAATTAATTATCAAGAATGGCCACCTCACTTCCCATCATCCCGAATTCATACATGACCCAGAGAAATTCCCGATCTTCGCCGACGACCCACTCAACATTCGATTCCTCAAAAAGTCAAAATCCCCGAGGAACCGAAATTCAAACAATCATCAGTCCTAAACCCAAGAATCTCAGGAAAAAAAATTCTGGCCAGAGGAGAAACGCTTTCTTACTAATCAGGCCTTTGAAGTCATTACTACTAGTTCGATTTAATTTTTAGAATATTTTGTTTTGACAATTATTGAAAAAACCCAAACAAAACAGTTGCTAGTCGTTCAATATGAAAAGTGTCAAAAAAAGTTAAGCGGTTTTTATCTTGTATAAAATTCCACTTCTCAGCTATATAAGTGGAATGGAATTCTTTC
>JABASM010000433.1:0-19722 GCA_019776545.1 Brachystomella parvula
TTCAGCTGCAGCATACGCTGTTGAGAAAAAAATTACAATTTCCGATCGGGACAGCAAGACAGATTTCTACTCCGGCAGATTTTTCTCATAAAGGGTCCAAAGCAGTTTTCGAGACCTCGGGTCTCTGGGTTCAATGGATCAGTAACGCAAGATGCTTCCCAAACTGAATTGACTGCGAGCCCTAATCTAAAGCAAAATTTAGCGTAGAATCCGATGGTGTCTTTCTTTTGCGAAACAAAACAAGGCATTTAAACGGCGATTTTGTCTTGTCGCAATTTTTTTGTTCAGCCGTTACATTGAAACCATCGGTAGAGTCGTCTCACTATAACCAGCAGCGCTGCACAACATTAAGACTTTGCTGGGCAACAAAAAATGCAAAGGTTAACCGCTATCTTCGCAGAGGATACTTGACTTGAGCTTTCGACCACGTCGTTCGAAAGCGAGTTTTGAGTCCGTGCAGATAGCCGCCTCGCTCAAAATCATAAATAGCTTTCCCTCACTGGGGGAGGCAGAATTCTCGAAAATAATTACCTGACTGGTCCATGAAATTAGTTTCGCCATAAAAATGAAAATAAAGCCTGCCAGACAAAGAGACTAGGCACATTGAACCAAATATTTAATTTGAGTCGAAGATATTTACTAGCCTGACATCCTTTAAATGGGTCGGCTGCAACTACAGGAAAAGGTGGCGGCGTCAGGTGTACGATGGCCCATTTTTTCCTCTTAGCTTTTGTAAGGTGACACTGTATAATTAGAAATTGACTTTCAGAAACCAACTGCGTTCACCCCCTCCCAGCAGTCGACCCTCCCTTTAAAATGAGAAAAGCCAAAAGTGTCATTACTTTTGTCCAGGCGAGGCCGAGCTTTTTTAAATTAAAAATTATCAATTTTTCGAAGCAGGTCCGAATGACTTCCATATTTTAAACTGTCAAGCATCAGTTTCCATATCACAGAAACCAGTGATCCTTGAGTAGAGCTAATCGGTTGAATTGCTAAGAAGAGTAGTAGCGTAAAATGGCTACAATAACTTTTCCAAGTCCCACTGCTCATCCTGCAAACGCCTCAGTTTCCAAAACTTGGAAAGTGAGTACAATTTTAGACACCTTTACCCCCTCTAAACTTTAGTTAAAATCCCAGCGACCCCCACCCTCCCTGACGGCCTGAACGTATTAAATCCACGCCCCCCTTCCCTCAAGGAGTATCGAAAGGAGAATCGAAACGAAAAAGAAATTCTTGGAGATTGAATTTCAATGGAATGAGATCATTAGTATAAAATCAAAACGAAATCTGACTTTTGCTACTCCTTGACGCCAGGTTAAATTAAAGAAAGATTATGACACATACATGAACAATTTGGCACAGAAATTTCCGTACTTTCGACACAGAAACTTTCAGACGTGCTGCATTAGAATTCCGAGACGTCGACCACTCCGAAATATGAGAAACTTGAACCCTGAACCTTGGATCCTACAGGAAATTTTTTTTCTAAAGTCATAGTCCTTTACTTTTCAAGGATTTCAGAAAATCTGTTTGAGACTAAAGGGCGGGATATTAAGTTTGTTTACCATAAAAGAGCATGGGAAAAATTCAAAGATTTCAAAATTTAGATTTCGTTTGATATGTGAATTCAAAGACGCACTAGCCGAATCTAATATCGGGCTTCGGTCCAAAACTTAATCCCACTTAAAAATTTTAATGGTGCAACAGCCCAGAAAATTCAAAAAATTCAGCAGAGAAAACGAGAATCGAAATAGTAGGTGAATGACTTTTTTCATTGTGTTCCTATGAAGCTTATGCGAAACAGGGTGTTACGCATGAAAATTTTCAAATTTTCTCCAATTTCCTGATTTTAAAATGTTTTTAAATTCTAGAGCTTTTCCAAATTTTATGAACTTTTAAAATTTTGTTAAAACTTTTTAAAAATGAGTTTACTTTCCTCATTTAATGTCTCGGTTATTCCCACTGCCAACTTTTGTTTCATATTTTTTGAGTTTTTAACATTGATTCGAATTCGCAATCTTACATTTTGATTTCCAAATATAAAGACTGACTTTTGTCTTTCTTTTGTGTAAAAAAACAAAATTTTCGACGATTTTTTGAGTAAATGAGGGAATTACGAGATCCGAAAGGAAGAAACAACTTTTAGAGCCCAGCAGAACGAAACCTGGTTTTGCTATTGCTTGACGCCAGAATGAGTTAAGAAAAAACTTGAAGACGGATGTTAAGGTATCATGAGATAGTGCCTCCCTGTCCATACCATATCCATCTAATTTACATTTTCTGTCCCGATTTACGAGATATGGAGACCTGCCATCACCCACTGCTGTGAGCTCTGTTTTTGGAAATATAAACCGAGATTTGAACTTCAGTTGGTATCTGGCCAACAAGGCTCTGAATTCAGATTTCGTTTCAAAGATGTTTTTCTGAATGACCGTAGCTTTCTTTTGAGGGTTTCACGGAGGCCTAAGGCATCCCTACGTCCTAGGAAAGTGTACCTGAACATGTCCTCTTTTTTGAACGAGTCCTTGCTTTTCTAAGAAACGTTTGACGAAGCTTTGCGCAGGAAATCTCTCCTGCCGCCATTTTCATGCTAGTTTAACCTGTCAGACAGTGAATAACTTCTCAGTGAATCAACTGACCACAGAGTAAGGGGTCAAAGAACAAAAAAGTCTGCCTCAAGTACTTAACATGTAGATTTAGGCTTTTCGAAGAGGGCGTTTTAGATATGCCATATTTTCTTTACGAAATCCCATAAGGTTCTTCAGGAACTGAAATGAAAAAGAATGAAAATTTTTGGAAAGATGGAGAAATGCTGGGGTGAAGTTTGGGGCTGTACTTTCTAGGAATTTGGTAGTGAAACACGTGAGAAATCTCCAGTTTAAAAGACCTAAATGTTCTCTGCTTTAGTTGTTCCTTGACGCCAGAGTGAATTTAGACAAAAACTCCAGACGGATTTTAATGTATAATCAGGTACAAGTTGGAGTTTGTGTATCCCCCAGCATAAGCGTACTCAAACTTTAAATTTTCTACTGATTTGAATTACCGAGAATTTTAAAATTTTCTGATTAATTTGGACAAAATTCCTTAGCTTTTACAGTAGTAGTCAAAAGTATTTATACCGCTGCAGGAAAATAATTCTAACTGGGGTCACCGGTTCCAATTCAAATTAAAAATTCTAAAGTGCGTAAAGCAATGGCCAAGATTTCTGGCCGTTTCGAGGTGATATCCACTCTTATCAGCTGCAATAGGTGACCCTGCCAATTTTACAATTCGCTAATTTCTGAAAGTTAAATCTCATAAGAATTTGATGAAATCAGAAAAATCAAAAAATAAACGAGTAAAGTAGAAGTGAGTAGAGAACTTAAGAAAAGCTCAGAAATAAATGACCAGCGTTCAATCTGGCTGTTCAGCCATTTAGAGCGATACAATGAAATAGGTGAACAGCTCATAACGTTTCCTTGTAAGTTCGACGTTGACTTCAACATAATTTATTTAATTTCATTTCCTAGAGTTAATTAATTTCTATTCCTACTTAATAAATTACATAAGAAGAGCCCACTACACATTTTTCCCCGGTAAATAAAATATAAAAATCAAAGTAAAAAATCCAATAGAAAATAGTATGATAAGGAAACAATGGATTAGTGGCTAGCAGAAATAAATATTGACCCCTTACAAATATAAAATTCAAAATAATATTCTTGGAAATAGATATTTACATTCTCACTCTAATAATTTCATAATTATTATAATTTAGTAAATCTCATCAACAATCAGTCAACAATTATTTTTTTTTTAAAAAAGGGCAAGAGACTTCCTCCTTTAGAATTACAAAATTAGTAATTTACAAATGGAGGTTTGTGATTTAAATTGTTTTTTGTCTACACAAAAAAACAAAGGATTGAGGAGATTGAGGGTAATTTTTCTATAATTTGCATTGAACAGGTGAGGAAAATAAAAGTGAGTTGATTTTTAGATGGAGGGTTCTATTGAGCATCACTGTCACTCGTCGTGTCATTCCCATTCTTCTCAGCTGGAGAATAATAATTTACAATTTACAATTTATGTACAGCGGAGTCAGGGGGTTGAGGAGTGTATTTACATTTACCTTTCTTTCCCTGGTAGGCGTGTCTCCTCAGTCTGTCATAAAGGTCTTCCTTGTTCCCGTAGATACTTGCATTGGATCGTGCTAAGCTATTCAGCTGCCCATTGGCAAATCCCTCTGGAAAAATCAAGGATCAGATTTTGGAGGAATTTAATTTTTAAGGAAAAGAGGGCGGGAGGATTAGAACTGAAATTTTAAATCAAGCTACCTTTCATGTAGGTTTCATTGTAATAATTTGGCATGTCCCACCCGTCCTCTTCATCGTCGTAGTAGTGGGCGTAGGTGGAGTGGTGGGAGGGAGCAACGCTCTCGGCATACGGCGCTCCACTCTGCGCCCCGTAATAAAAGTTCACTTGAGATCCTCCCGTTGGGTCGGGGATCGTCGACCCGCCCAACAGCTTCTTCGGTTCTCTGCGTTTCCCTGACCTGGAAATTTATTTATTTACAACAATTAAATACAAAAACTCAACATTAGAACAAAAATCCAAATGAGCCTTCTAGCCTTTTTTCTAGCCAAAATTAAAAAAAAAAAACTGTCAATTTAAGAATCTGTCCACTTTTGCTGTTATTATTGTTTTTTTTTCTTGGTCTTATTTGTGGGAGAAAAGAAATCTGCGGAATTCAAAGGTCACTTAACTAATATTAACCTTGAGATTTCTTTGTTTTGAATCTTTAAAAAGAATTGACTTTTTCTGAATTTTTTCAAATCTCCAAATAAAAGGAAATAAACTTAAGAAAAACTTTCTCGTTTTTTCTTATAAATTACCTGACACAGATCATCCAGATGAGAAGAACGATAAGTAGAATGAGCATCACGCCTCCAGCGATTCCACCAGCGATGTATGCAAAATCAGACTTCTCCTTGCACCGCTGACCAACGAAGCTTCCAATGCACTCGCAGAAAGGATTGTCCTTCTTGTCCTTGTGACAAGTTCCTTCGTTCAAGCAGAAACCATTGCAAAGGTCTAAAATTATCCAAAAATTTTAAACACTTTTCCAATTTTTTTTCCTCTGAGTTTTTTGAGCCCTTAAAAATTTTCTTACCAGTACAGATGGTTCCAGTTCCATTGAACCCAGGTTTGCACCTGCAGACAAGCTCATTTGACAAGGGGTCGACGAGGCAATTGGCGTTCTTATCACAGAGGGGCGTGACGCCGTTGACGTTGCATGGATCAGAACAGTCCTCAACTCTCGACTGGAAAAATAAATATTTCAAGATTTTTAAATTGAGATTGAAATACATCTATATGAAGAAAGTTTAAAAAAAGGCTCACCGCTCCCATGACACTGGCAGGAGTGTCAGCTGGGCATGCGCGACAGGAAGTCTGCTGATCTTCAGGTTGGTAGGTTCCCTTTTCGCAGAGGAAGCAGCGGTTGGAAGTCACGTTGAGATAGGAGCCTAAAAAGTAAAAATAAAAATCAGGTTAGGTTAATTCGGATTTTTCATTAATTTAATTTAAAATGAAATGTTGAACTAACCAGGCTTGCATACTGGAAGCGTGCAGTCGTCAACAGAGACAGACCCAGTGCCCTGTGTTGTTTTTTCCATGGGACAGCTAACGCATGCTGGATGGATACCCTGGGTCCTGTAAGTACCTCTCCTGCAGGCTATGCAAATTCCTTCAGGACTCAATTGTTCTCCATTCGGACACTCATCACGGCACTCGAGCTCAGAAACAGCCTCCATCGTCCGTGTCGTCTTCCCAAGTCCACAGAGTCTGCAGCTAAACTGCCCTTCCTCTGCCTGGTACTGTCCATAGCCACAACTCCTGCACAGCTCAACGCTCTCATCAAAATATTTTCCAGGTGGGCAGCGTTGCTTGCACTCCTTGGCTGATTTTCCACCGTGGTTTTTCGTTACTCCAGGTTTATCCACAATTACTGGGCACTGGACGCAGGTCAACTGGCCACTCTGACTCTGGTACTTCCCGAGTGGGCAGACGTCGCATGTACCGTTCACAGTGTTGAAATAAGAACCAGAAGCACAAGGCACGCAGTCAGTACCTGGAAATTAAAATTTATTTAAACATTTCAAAAAACGAAAATAAACACACACACAAGCGAATTTCCTGAATTTCTCAATTTTTGAACTCCTTGAGCTTCAGAACCTGAATTTTTGAATTCAGCTATCACCAGGGAAAACAAAATAAAAAAAATGGCACGATTTGAAAAATGATTTTCGCTATTTTCCAGGGTGCGTGAACTTTGTTTCTTTTTGGCTTCGCCAAAGGGGTGAAGACATTCACTAGTAAAAAAATTATCCGCAAATTGAGTAAAGTTTGTTTACNGCTATTTTCTATTTTTGTGCGATTCTTCCGTCTCCTCTCGGATAGAGCAAAAGATTAAAGTTTAAAATTTTCATGGTCACTTGTAATAAGAGTAGAAGAATGACATACCAACGACGACATGACCAGGTGAGCAAGCGTAGTCCGGGACAAGATGAAGACTGGAGGGGTCAAGAGCAGTGTGCGGCAAAACATCTCTCACGTCAAATGCGTCTTTTTCCAGAATAAGAGTTTGGAGGAGTCTCTGTACGTTGGTCCTTTCGTTGGTGTTGACATTGGTGACGGGGTCACTCTGTGCAGGGAAACTGATAGACACATCGTAGACATCTTCTGTGTCTTGAGACTCCCGCTTCGATCGAACAGCCTTTCCTTTCTTATTACAGTTGACTCCGATATTCAAATCCTGGCAGTCCGAGTTGTCCTTGGCCTTGGAGGCACAGAACCTCCAATCTTGGTTTAATTTCGCAATGGCCATCACGTCAAATGCGTCTTTTTCCAGAATAAGAGTTTGGAGGAGTCTCTGTACGTTGGTCCTTTCGTTGGTGTTGACATTGGTGACGGGGTCACTCTGTGCAGGGAAACTGATGGACACATCGTAGACATCTTCTGTGTCTTGGGACTCCCGCTTCGACCGAACCGCCTTTCCCTTCTTATTACAGTTGACTCCGATATTCAAATCCTGGCAGTCCGAGTTGTCCTTGGCCTTGGAGGCACAGAACCTCCAATCTTGGTTTAATTTCGCAATGGCCAGCTTTATTCTTTCCTTCAGCACTCCCTGACCAGCAGTGTTACAGAGTCCGGGGCTCGGGAATTGCAGATTCACCTTGAACACACGCTGAGCTGGTCTTGAAACTAATAAAAGAAAAAAAAATTACTAAAACGGCTTACAAATAATTGAAAAGAAAATTAAGTAAGAAATCGCGGAATGAGGAATTAGAATTTTTGAATTTTCCAGTTTTCAAGTTTTGAAAAGTATACAGGCAAGGCAGACAGACACAGACACCATATAAAAAGCAATAGAGTAAAATAAAATGAAGAATAAAGTGTTAGTGTTGAACTTACGAGAGCATGATGGGTAGACTAGTGGTCGCTCAATATCTGGGCTTGGGTGCCAGAAGCCTTCTGCTCCGCAGGCATAGAACTTGGAAACAGGTTGGGAGAACTTGAGCCCGTGGTTACAGCTGATTTGACAGGACTTGAAGTGACCACCAGGTCCCCAGCCATTACACTCCTGACTTCCACCATCAGGTTCAGGAAGAGTTGGGCAAATCTCTGAGAGGACGTAGACCTTGAACTTGCAGGTGGCACTGTTCCCTGCCTGGTCGTATGCAACGTAGGCGATGTCATAGCTTCCCCAGAGCAGAGTCTGCCCTGGTCGAAATCCTTGCTTTTCCTCAATCCGAACGACAGCGACGTTGTCGGTGAAGACCGGCTCATCCCACGTCACCGTTGCAGAGCCGTTCTTCGTCACGACCCACATGCTCCCTGGGCAGTGAGCTACGACCGGTGGGACTTTGTCCATTTTCACCACATCGCAGTTCGGGCCACTCAGCCCAGGCGGACAAACTTGTTCTCCACAGACTGATGGGACGACGCGGTCAACCCCACCTGAAAAAAAATATTCAATAAAATAAATTTTTTTATTTTTTTTTTAAATAACAAAGATTTGGAAAATAGAAAATACGGACCTGAAATCCTGTCGTATCCATTCCAAGGTAGTATGAGACCATGGTAGATAACAGGCTCAGACCGGCACCCTCTCCCCTGTTTCTGAATTTCCTTTTGGAGGTCGAGTGGTCGATTCCAGACTTGAACCCTGCTCAGGGCACCAATGAAACCGGAATCCTGAGGTGCACGCCCTGACTCTGTTGCAGGAGCCCCGAGAGAAATCCATCCGAACTCTGGGAACTCCTTTCCTTCGGCGTATCCATTTGTTTTCCCTGCAATGAGTCCGTCTGTGACGAGAGTTAGGGAGGCATTGGCCGTGTCGTAGATGAGAGTGACGTGGTGCCACTGGCCGTCGTTGACTGGAGCGTAGTCTCTGAATGGGAGGTAAACTTCGGGTGCGTCTGCGTAGAGGGAGACGAGCATACCGGCAGAATGGGCCTGGATTGCCAGGCGACGGTTCCTTGTTGAAATCCCAGAGTCGACGACGTAGTAGTTCAGGAACGTCCCTGTGTCGTCGTTGTGTGTGAATCTCACCCAAGCGCTCAGGGAGAATCCAGTCGAGTCCTTGGGATTCAGGTGGAAGGGAATTGGCTGCTGAGCGCTACCTGTTCCTTCTTCGTCGGTGAACACGAGGTCGTAGTCCACTTGAATTGCTACAAAAAATAGAAAATAAGATCTTGTTTCTCAAAATTCTTCATTTTTAAGGCTTTTTTCTAATTCCAGTTTCGGATTATTTTTTTTAAACTTCCGTTATAGATAGTTTGTCAGGTTTGAAAACAATTAATCTGCTGCATTTAATTGAATTAATGCTCTGCTTGTTAAAAGGAATTTTTTGAAACCTTCTGAAAAATTTCCTTTATCAAAATCCAAGGTTATTTTTACCCAAATTCCTGTTTGGGATAACTTCCGTACGGAAATTGACAAAAACAAATTTATGATAATTTTTAGTTGGAAATCGATTGGGAAACTTACTTTTTCTGCAGTCCTCTCCAGTGAGGTTGAATGGGCACTTGCAGTGGAAGCCATCAGTGAGATCGAGACAAGTGGCAGTTGGGGGGCAGCTATTTGGCTTACAATTTGGAACAGTCTCTTCGCAATTCCTTCCTCTGAACCCAGGTGGGCATTTGCAAGTGTAGCCAGGGCCGTTATCAATACACTCCGCTCCGTTTTTACAAACTCCCTCAGCACATGCGTCAAACTCATACTGGCATCCAATTCCGGTGTAATCCACGGGGCATGTGCAGTTGAGCCCAGAACCAAAGTCCTGGCAAACACCGTGGTGCATGCATGGATCTCCCACACATCGATTCGGCGTCGTTTCACACTGCTTCCCATCTGTTCCAGACGGGCAGACGCAGAAATAGTCTTGGAAGAGATTCACACACTCCGCACTGTTTTGGCAGGGCGTGGACTCACAGAACCCAATGTCCGTACCACAAGTCTTCCCAGTCCATCCAGGGAGGCAGCGGCAACTGAAACTGTTCACACCGTCAACGCAGGTCCCGCCGTTGAGGCACTCCACTTTCTCACACTCGTCTATATTGTTCTCGCAACTACAAAAACAAATTAAATAAAAAAATCATCTGTTAAAAACTTTCATATTCATGAAAAACAGATTTTTTGGAAAAAATTCAGTAAAGAAACACTTTTTTAAGCAAACCTAACATTGGGAAACAAATAATAGGGTAAGGGTAATAATTACTCGAGAAATTCAGATTCAATAATATTTTTAGAAAGAAGTTCGTATGGAAAAAATTCTAAACAAAAAGTTGTTTTTAAAAAAAATTGAAAGAGCAAAAAAAAGCAATTAGAATTTACCTGATGCCGTCGTATCCTGCCCTGCATTTGCATTCGAATTTATTGTCCAGATCCAAGCAGATTTCCGTTCCTTCCGATGAGCAGGGGTTGCTCAAGCATTCATCGATTTCAGCCTCGCATTGAATACCTACAAGAAAAAATTCGTTTTAAAGTAAATGACCCAAAATAATAAATAAATAAACAATTGGAAAAATAAATTTTTTAGAATATTATGAGGCAGACCAGCAAAACCAGGTCGACAGGTACATTCGAAGCCATTGTCCAAATCCGTGCAAGTTCCGCCATGTTGGCAAGGCTGACTGGCACAATCGTCAATCCGATGCTGGCATTTCTTTCCAGTGTACTCTGGCTCACAGACACATTTGAAGTCCCCTACTTCATCGACACACTCTCCGTCGTTCTCACATGGATTTCTGAGGCACTCATTGATGTTCTGGTCGCAGTTAGGGCCAGTCCAGCCTTTTTCACAGACGCACTCGTAGTCAAAGAGTCGGTCCACGCAGAGGCCGTGGTGACAAGGCTCAGAGGCACAGAGGTCAACCTTCGTCTGACAACGTTTCCCGGTGAAACCCCGTGGACAGGAACAACTGAAGTCATTCACCAGATCCGTACAGTTGGAGTTGAGGAGACAAGGGAGTTCTGCGCAGTCGTCGATGTTGTTCTCACAGAGGGGTCCGTCCCAGCCTGGTTGACACTCACATCGGAATCTTCCTTGTTGGAGCGGGACGCACATGGCGCTGTTCTCACACGGATTCCCACTCACCGTACATGGGTTCACCGTTCTAGATAAGAGATAAAAATAAAAACATAAAAAGTATTTCTAAAGTTTTCTTGGCCTAAAAGTTTTGAAGAAAAATTTTTTTTTCAAGCTTTCCAAAGAAATTAAAAGTAAAGAAAATAAGGGTGAAACTTTTTTGTAAACTAAAATGTTCACCACAATTTTTTCGGAATACAAATTGTGAAGAAACTGATTTGAACCTCAAAATTCTATTCAACTAATAATTTCCAAGCATTTTTTCTTCAACTAGGCTAAAGAAAGTCATTTCTAATAAGAAAAAAATTTTGTGATGTAAAGATATTGACATTTTTTTAACCTATTTTTGAAGAAAATGTTTTTTGGAACTAAAAATTAGGAGCACCTTCAAGTTTAAGGAAATAGTAAAGGCTAAAATTGAAAACTTACACATCGCAGTCGGTTCCAGTGTATCCGTTCTTGCAGAGGCACGTATGATTTCCAAGACCAGGCTCAGTTTTGCACATTGCCTGGTCTGGGCAAGTCTCATTCCTACAATTCGTCTCCTGATCCTGGCAATTGATTCCCGAGTATCCAGTTGGACAGATGCAGCTGTAGCCCTGGGGCTCATCCAGGCACGTCGCTCCGTTGTTGCAAGGTCCCGAACTACACTCGTCAATGTCAACTTCACAGAGGGCCCCTGTGAACCCAGCTGGACAGAAGCACATGGCACGGTGACCCTGGGGTACGCAGAGCCCTCCATTCTGACAGTAGTCATCGGAGCACGTGATTGGTCGACACTCTTCCTTGGCAGGGGCACCTGGTTTCGGGGTCGTTGCTTCCCCAGCACATTCAAGGCATTTCGTGCTCCCTTCCTTGGGCTGGTAGAATCCGTTGGGGCAGGGGGCACAGGGGGCGAGGCCTGTCGGAGAGTAGAATCCAGGAGCACATTTCATGCGACAGTATTCTGGGCCTGGTGCGGCTGGTTGGTAGGTGAAAGTGAAGGGAGGGCAAGAGGTGCACTCCTTGAATCCGTCAGGTGGTGGTCCACTCGTGTAGCTGTTTCGAGTACATTCGAGGCATGGGACGAGTCCAGTTGGTGAATAGGTTCCAAATCCACAGACGGGGACGCACTCCTCGACACCCTTTGACCCCTGCTCCCGTGTATAAGTTCCAGGCGGACACCTTGAGCAGGCCCCTTGCCGAGCACGACTCTGGTAAAATCCACGTGGGCAAGTGGTGCACTGTTTCTCCCCCTCGACTGCATAAGTCCCGGCAGGGCAGTGGAGACACCGTGGTACGCTTGACGTCTCCGTGTTTAAGACTTCCCCAGTGCTGCAGGTGAAGCCTCGACCGATCTTCGAGGTTTGGGCGCGCAGGGGCGGACAAGTCACTCCCAGGGAATTCACATTCAGAATCGGCTCAAGAACTTCCGAGGATTGTGGGACGGAGAGATCAAAAATCAAGCTCAGGGTTGAACCACACAAGTCGTAGAGTTTTGTTTGTTGGACTGTTGGACTCACTTGGAGTACATAAGCCATCTGCACTACGTTCTCTTCAATCTGCTGTGGACGTGTGTCGACGAAGCTCACGTTCATGTTCACGTTTACTGCGGAGCACCTGTGACTCAGGATGGCATTCAAACCTATTACAACAAAAAAATTCAACTGAACAATCTTCATTTTAAAAGAAATCCTCAAAGTAAGGAAAAAAGAGAACGGTTCCTGTCATTTAAGTTCCTCGTGTTTCAAATCAAACTAAACTAGGGAACCCTACCGTAAAACCTCAAATTCCAGTATAACAACAGGGTATCACGTCAAAGGGTGAAATAATAGTTGGCAATTCAGCCGACGCCCTTTTTGAGATTTTCAAAATATATAGATCCAATTCATTTTTTTTTGCGATTTCAGAAAATCTTTATCAGATTAAACATGCAAAAATTAGCTTCCGTAATAAGGAAGGGGAACACCGTAGAAAACAGATTCTCCTGAAAACTCAACACATGTGATTCATTTTTACGTGACGAACGATTTTACAGATTCATTCAAAAGTATCCTTTTTTTCAACGATAAAAATGCAATTCGAGATGTCTAAAAAGTTTTCAGGACTAAAAGCTCTAAACTCAGAATTTTCGAAAACGAAAAAAAAAAAGAAAAATCGAAATAGGAAAAAAGAGAAAGCCACTGACCTGATTGAGAAGTTTTAAAGTGCTCAGCATATTGGGAGAGGCAGGAATTGGGGACGGCTCCATTGGCTTTGTACTTGATGAGGGCATTGACCTGGTATCGTGCAATTTCCGTATCCTCCGACACACAGTCCGGAACGACCCTCGTTGGATTCCAAGTTCTTGACTTGCTGTGGCACTTGAATGATTTCATTGGCTCTCCATCCGTGAACCTGAACCCGGAGTTGCAGGTGGCGAAGCACTCCAGGCCTTCAGGGTTGTTCACGCAGTTGATTTTCCCATGGACGGGAGGGCGGAGTTCCCAGTCAATGCAGGGCATTGGGACGACGGAGACTTGAAAGTTGCAGGTGGCCTGGTTCCCGTGCTTGTCACTGGCTACGACTGAGACGTTCTCAAATCCACCGATGGGAATAATGGAAGTTTCCGGGATAAAAGAGATGGTGACAGGGCCAGAGGCGTCCGTTGCATTGATTCTTCTTCGTGTTTCGTTAAAGTAGACCTGGTAGCTGGGCTGACGATCCACCAACTCCACTACGTAACTCTGAGGGCAAGAGAGCTGAGGGGGCGTATCATCGGGAACTGTTATGTTGATGTGGCAAATGGCAACGTTCCCATCAAAATCGTAAGCGAGGTACTCAACTAAAATATCCTCGAAGACAGTGAAGGGCATTTTGAATCCTGCTGGTCGGATTTCCATTCTTGCTACCGTCCCTGAGTTGTCGTGGGCAATTGGCTCTGGGAAATTAACAGGCTCCAGTCCGTTTGGCCCCTTTTGAACCACGACATGCTGCTCTGGGCAATTTTCAAACACTGGTGGCTCATTATCTGAAAATAAACAACAACAAAAAACGAGTTAAAAGCAAGACAAGAGGAGCGTTTTAAAATTTTAATAATTAGAAAACTAAGAGAGATAGAAATCCAAGTTAAACATTTCAAAAATAAAACACTTTTGCCAGGGATTAATTTTTTGTTAAGTAGTGCAGTACATTGGTGAATCAGTTTTGTTTTATAGGCTTCAACTCAAGCAAAAAAGAATTTTGAGCTTAGCCGAGTTGCAGGGTTCTATGGGTTCTTATTATAAAAGTTTTAAAAGGGGAAGAACAGTCTGAGAACTCAAGTCTAGGATTTTCGAGTAAATTCTTACCGACACAGACGGGGTATCCTAAATCCCATCCCAGCTGCATATTTTCCTCCCTCTCGTCCTCACACCCGAGGAGCTCAAACTTGAGGCAAGACTCAAGCAAAAAAGAATTTTGGGCTTAGCCGAGTTGCAGGGTTCTATGGGTTCTTATTATAAAAGTTTTAAAAGGGGAAGAACAGTCTGAGAACGAGAAAATCAATTTTAAAAAGTTTCAAAAAAAAAAAAGTTAAGCAAATGGAAAAGTAAAGGGAAAGAGAGAAATGATTAAAATGTTTGGAAACCCAAGTCTAGGATTTTCGAGTAAATTCTTACCGACACAGACGGGGTATCCTAAATCCCATCCCAGCTGCATATTTTCCTCCCTCTCGTCCTCACACCCGAGGAGCTCAAACTTGAGGCAAGAGATTCTCCAGGTAATTCACAATTCCAAGAATGACGAATCTCGCTTGGACGGACTGTGGGAGTGTGATCATGGCCAACTCTCCGTAGTTTCCAGGGTCACGGGCAGTGAGATTGAAATTGGGGAAATAGACGACAAAGTTCTCGTTCTCATGTTGCTTGTAGAAGAATCGGATTTCTGTGGGGCGTCCAACGACGTCATTCGTGATCACTCCCTTCACGAGGATGGCTTTGACTCTGTTGATTTTCCCAAGGTCAACTGTGACATAGGTAAAGGGTTCTGAGAGGCCGCACCAACCAGTGGCAGAGTTCAGCCGAATGTTCTTCCCTTCGTAGTTTGATCTATTTTTCAAGAAATTGGAAAATTCAAAACTCCAAACGACCGTAAAACAAAGAAAATGTAAGTAAAATTCCAACCAAATCCATCGGATTTACCGTAAAATGCCGTTTTCCTTTGTTTTCGCTCAATTTTTAAGCGGGTTTTCTTATTTAGGTAAAAACTGAAGAGAAATGGGAGAGTAATTAGAAACTGAGGCTTACCTTTCTGAGGTGACGTTGATGGCGGCGTCTGGAATGACTCCAGAGGCAATGCCAAGGGGCTTGATGACCTTGCACTCTGCATCTCTGACGCAAGTGATTGGGTATGGATTGATTGGAATGTATCCAGGGCGGTTACATTCAAAGAGGACTTCTCCTCCCTGCTCGTACGTCTGTGAGATTTGGATTCCATCTGGAGGGCGGCCGGGGTCTTCGCAAACTGGTCCCTCGCATCTCAAATTACCAAAATCCCAAACACCGTCTTCTCGACATCTGTACAAACAAAATCCAAGAAAATGGAAATCAGAATCCGGAATTGAGAAAAGTGAAGATAGTAATTTTAATATTTTGATTTCCTTACCTGACGACGTTGTCACTCTTTGAAGACTGTCCAGCGAGTCGGAAAGTATCTTGACATCCAAAGAAGAAGGAGGATTGGTAGTAAGTATCCGTGAATCTACCGTACTCTGCTCCAGTTGTCTCAACAGGAAAGCCACAATCAACTTTAGGACACTCCGGTGCAGCACCTGATAACCAGTAGTCTGGGAACTCGGGCTTTGGATCATAGACGCACTGGCGGAAGGGTGCAGTAAGAGAAGAACGAAGTGGACGTCCAGTCTGAGAGCACGTGAATGTCACGTTCTCCTGGAACCCAATCAGGATTTCGTTCTGGTTTGGACGGTTCACTGTCAGACCCTCTCCTGGCTCATCCTGCAGCGGAACGCACTTGGCAGCTGCAATAAATTACAAATTATTATTCAAAGTTCCTTTGTTTTTTCTCTTGTTTATTTTCTTCAGTCTTTAAAAACAAATGAAAATACGGTATGTAGAATAAGCGCGTTTATGTTAATTTTTCATACAAAAGAAAAACCTTAATGGAGATTTCTGAAGAGTGAGTAAATGAAGTGACTTACGTTGACACTCTGGTACTGTTCCGTTCCAGGTTCCACTTGAAGTACACTGAAGTCCGTAGGAGCCAGCAATGACGTATCCGAAATTACACTGGAATGATACAGTATCCCCAAAGTGATGCTTGTCCTTGGTCGAGAGTAAGAGTCCATTGAGTGGAGCCGTTAGCTTTGGACATAACTTGGGTACGCAGGTCTTGTTGATCCTATAGACATCCCCATCCAATTTCCCAGTTTCAGAAGGTTCAGTGTAGAACCCAGCTGTTCCATTCTCAAGAAAAAGTTCGAAACCAAGATTGCAAGCACAGGTTGAGCCTCCTGGACTATTGATACACTTCTGATGACATCCACCGTTCTTAGTTCCACACTCATTCACATCACCGCACTCCATGCGTGTACATCCCATGAGCTCGAGCTGTAAACAAGGGGCAGTGACATAGTCTTGAATGACGAGGCGAATGAACCGAGCCTCAATCGGCAGTGGCAAGTTGAGAACGGAAAGTGTAGGCTCAAGTATACGGAACTCAACGGATGAACCATCAGGATTGGTGTAGTCTTTGAATAAGTCAGTCAAGTCGTCAGCGTACTGAAAACAATCAGAAAGAAAGCTACTTCAAACACCTGTTCAAGTATTTCAGTGTAAAGCTTTGTTAATAATTTAGTACCTGAATTCGAATGCCAGAAGCGTAAGCGACTGCTCCACCGAGTTTCTGAACACCCTGTGTCCTAAATCCACGAACGATTGTTGGTGCCTTCAAGTCAATGAGGACTGTGTTCCCACCCTTGGCAAAATTAGCTCCGCACCACCCATGAATCCCACCAAGTCTCAAATACTGAAAAAAAAAATATCCAAAGTTCAGTACTTTGTGACTTTAGTTTAAATATAAATGATGAGTTGTTTTTTCTTACCTCCTTTGGATGATCTTCTTGCGCTGAGGATACAGTGATTGACTCATCAGGAATCCCGCCAGTGCTGAGTCCAAGGTCAGAGATCGGTCGACACTCGAGTGAGGCAGCGAAACCTCCTCTACACTTACAGTAGAATGAGCCCGGCATATTGATACACTCCGTTGAGGCCATGTCACACTGGGACGAGGCACACTCGTCAATGTCATCGCACCGCGGGACTTCGAGGAATTCTTGGTTTGGACCGCAAGTCATGATGTTCTGACCAATGAGACGGAATCCTCGGTGACACTGGACACGGGCTTCATCCTCGAAGTAAAAATCACGCCCACTCTCAACAATGAACCCATTCTTAATTCCTGGAACCGCGTAGCACCGTTTTCCTGAAATAAAAGTGAAGAGTTCACCATAATTCCTCTGTTTAAAAATTGACCTAGTTCATTTTGAACCCTAGGAGGGCACAAACAATCGGTCTGTTCGCGTGGCTGATAACTGAGCTCAGAATTCTGACTGGACTGACAAAGAAATCCTCATTTTCAGAATTTTGAGCAAGCCACCACCGAGAAGATAGAGAATTGCGGTGTTGCCAATTGGTGCTAAGGTTCAAGTTGGCAATGCGTGGATGACCTCTGGTCGCTATGTTGTAGTACATTAAAAAGGTCAAGTCTTGCATATTTTTGGAATCAGGACACTCAGCCCTTTCCATCGACATATCACTTGACCTGATCGGTGAGGTCAGCTGACTAACCTTTGGTGACCTCCGAAGGCGAACGGGGACGAATTTCGAAAAAGTTGTAACTTTTGCTTCAGAGACGCTGTATTCAAAATTAAAAATCTCCAAAAAATCTAACGGGAGAGGATTTCACCAGAGAAGTTTGCCGTACTCCTTTCCGGTAATTAGAAAAAGGGTGGGTTTTTTGGATCAAAACGTTAGCGAAAGAAATAAAAATTACTGAAGCTCAATAATGGCGAGAATGAAATAAAAGATGAGGTTTTTAATGGATTTAAAAATGAAAAAAGCGATGAATGGGTTTGAGAGTGTTAGCTTACGAGAGCAGGATGGTGGTTCTCCAGACCAAGTGCCGTTGCTCATGCAGAGAAGCGTAGGGTGTCCAGTTCGAAGGTATCCTTCGTCACAGTCGAACCTGACAATCGTCCCGTAGCTCCTCCCCCCTCCACTGAGGACCACCTGCTTGGCATTGCTGATCTCCGGGAGCGGGGGGCACTGTGAGGCGAGACAGACCGGGAGTTTCTCCCATTTTCCAGCTGCCGAGCAAGAAATCACTTCCGTTGCTTTCCCTGACCCAAAGCCGAATCCAGCGTAGCACTGGTACGTTGCAGTTCCGAGGTAAGTCACATTGGTTGAGTCGATTGCAAATCCGTTGGTAATTTGGGGTACGGGGCCACAGTAGACCTCTTGGCAGTTGGGAATGTAATTCACTGACCACTCTCCCCCTGCCCTACACTCCGTCACAATCTTCTGCTCCCCTGTTCCAAACTCAGACCCAGCTGGACAAGTGTACGTCACCACTGTTCCAAAGGAAATCTCTCGGTTACTTGCCATTGCTCCTTTCCCGGATTTCAGTACAGGACAATCTGCAAGAAATTCATTTTCTTCAAGAATTGAAATTATTTTAAGATTTTTAAAAATTCTCTTAGCACCTGCAGAGAAAATTGCTCTCCATCCAGAACGAGCTCGAAGAGAATCAGAGGTGAACTTCAGCGTCATTTCCCCAGACTCGGCGGTCAGAGTCAACTTTGGTACTGTTCGCCCAGTGAACCCATTTCCAGCATGGAGTCGGAGGCTGTCCGTGTTCGGCCCGTCGTGAACCTAAACCGAAAAACAGACATTTGAATTCAATTCCTCCACGCTACTCTTTAAATAATCTTTCCTCAGAATTTAAAAAAAAAAAAATTTTAAATAGGAGTCACGAATTCCTCCGCCTTTCCATGAACAGTTTCCAATTTTCGATTGTTTAAAAATGCACAAGAATTTGTTTTATGGATCAATAAACCCAAAGGTTTTCAGCAACGAATATAAGAAAATTTGGCTAATCCAAAATGCATGAAGAAAATTTCATGCTCTTAAAAACCGTCGAAAATTTTTTTAACTCTTTAAAACTGCACAAGATAAACTTATTTCTGATTTTTTCGAAAATGAGCGGAATGTATGCCCCCTTCCCCCCAAGGAAAGGCGACATTAGAAGAATCCAAACGTAAAAAGGATCCTGGAAGATTGAATTTCACTGAACTGTGAAATCGAATTTTGCTACTGCTTGACGCCAGGTATGAGTTAAAGAAATATTTTGACAACTACATTTGTTCAGATTTCACAGATAACCTACTAATTTTGGCTCAACTAATTTCAGTAAAATGAATAACTAAAATCTTCATCATTTTTTTAGTTTTTAATTTCGGTTTGATGTAAAACTTGGAGGGAGTGTATAGTGATGCTGCCTAGGAAGGGGACTTTCAGAGGCGCTGGCTGCGCCAGAATTCCGGGACATCCACATATTTCACTTCGAATTTTACTACGCGAAATTTTTTAAAAATTTTCGAAAAAAAATAAAAACTAAGACGTTACAGTAAAACGTTAAAAATATTTTGAGCCATATTTTTTTTAGAGAAAAAATTAAAAGAGGAATTCAGGGCAGAATCTGGAAGAGGATGAAGTATTGATGAAATTCCATTTAATTAAATCTCTAATTATAAATACATTGTGCACATAAAGTGATAATGAGATGCACGGGATTTAAGTTGACAATCCGAGACAGTGACTCCTGAGTATTGTTATTGATGAGAATAAGGGGTGGGCCGTTGAACTTAGGAAGAATTCTGAGATGCGAAAGGAGGGGGGGAGGTAGTTGTGAAGTGAACTGAGAGTGAATCAATCAAGAATATTAAGTATTCATCCCCACTCCCCTCCGGCAAACTCCACGGGAGTTTAATTCTTGTCAAGTGGATTCAGGGAGTTGCTTCACTCTCCGTTCACATACCTTTTAATCACCTCCCCCCCCCCCCCCCCCCCCCCCCCCCC
>JABASM010000434.1:0-23142 GCA_019776545.1 Brachystomella parvula
TCCGGACGTCCGGACACTACACAAAAATTTTTCGGGGATCTCATGAATAGCTCGCGCTATTAATAAAAGTTGTAGGGTAGGCTTCAGAGACGCTAAAAGTTAACTTTTAGAAAAATCTTCCTTTCTTCAGCGAAATTGGCCGTTTTACTTTGAACTGGGATTTTGAATGGTGAGAATTTTTAACTACAACGAACTTCGGATTTTTCGAATTCGAACTCGAATTTCAGATAGTTCGTGTTACGGCATTCGAATTTGACATTCGAGTTGAGCTGAGCAGTGTTTCAGAGAGTAAAAACATGTGACTCTTGTTTACATCATCCTCTCGTCATTCATTCCAGAGAAGTGCTTTGAGTGTGGTGGTGGTCTGATCTCTGCAAAAAAAATTTACCCACGCTCGCTCGTGAATCCAGATTTTGCAAAAACAAAGTTTCAAGGTTGCAGCACGAGGTAAATGCCATTGTCATTTTAGTGTTTCCAACAGGAAGTCGGATTTTAACCCAGAAATATTTCCGAATTTTACTTTGAGACGTTTCCAGTGCCCTGCTCTTACAAGAACAAGTTCTCTCACTTCACTTGGTTACCCAGGTCTTCTACTATACTTGGATAACTTTGTTTTAGTGTTAGTGTCCGAGCTACAGCTACTCTAAAACCATGAATGGTGAAGACACTCAGTATCCGACACTGGTAACAGTGAAGGAAGAGAAGTTTGATTTCGAGGAAGTAAGTAACACTAATTAATAGCTAGATTCTTTGGTTAATGTCAACGGGTAGTGCTTGTCACATTTTTTATTTGTAGTGCATGTACAGTAGTTTTAACGTAGTATCCTTTTCCTCATTTCTAGGCGGACGTTTATGGTCATAATCCTTTTTCACAGGAGGAGGAGAAAGCCTTTGAACCTCCAAAACGAGGACGGACTCGGTCAATGTCAAAGAAGACACCTACAGACAAAGTTGATATAAAGGCAAAATTAGGTAAGTTTCTCATTATGCAATCATGAGCCTTGTGTCTATGATAGTACTACAGGTACTCGTATGCTTTACAGAACGCAGTCGGCAGAGCGCTCGTGAGTGTCGTGCAAGAAAGAAGCTTCGCTACCAGTACCTCGAGGAAGTAATTTCCGAAACAGAGAAATCAATCTTCTCACTTCGTCGTGAGCTGGACATGTTGAAAATCTGGGCAAAGGAACTGGATGAAGGACGATTGCCTGAGAATTTAATCCAGTACAGAACTTCCTGTGTTGAGAAGAAGCTGACTACACCTTTCACGCTTCAGCAACACCACCATGCTCAGATTGCTCAGCAGCGACAGGCTGCTACTCTTTCACAGTTATCACAGTCACCGAATTCAGCGCTTGGGACTGGAGGTGGGATCTGTGTATCACCTTCTACCTCAGCAAGTGTTGGATTTGCTGGATTGTCCCTCTCACCTACAGGTAGTTTGACGAATCCTTACATTAATGTTGTGACTCTTGGAAGGTTCAAGCAGAGTTCGACTAATCTCTCCCCAACCTCTGCAGCATCCGGCACTTCAATCTCTCCACCGTAAAGGTTTCCTTGAGCAAATATTTAGTGTATAATATTCAGTATGAGAACAAATTCTTGGTGTCAGCTTATCAGTGTACTGACAAGATATTAGAATCTTCTTAGCTTCTTCGGCTCTATTTTTTTCCGTATTTCTTAGATTACCTTTTTGAAACCGTAACTTTACGATTAATATTCTTATAATTAACTTTGTACTTATTTTATTGGAAGACCAATAATGTGTCCGTCCCACGCGCATTATTACTCGCTTTGAATGAGACCCTCTTGTCTTCTAATCATCACAAAATACTGAGTGACCTGGATTACATAGAAAACCATTGTGATAAGCAAAGTAGGCTTAGATTTAGGCTGTAGTTAGGCCTAGGCAAAGAAAATTAATTAATTTGCCTCCTTAGCTGACTTGTTACCTCGATTTATGAGGGCCAGAGAGTTAAAGCTATTTAAATAAATTGTTGCAGATCACAGCTATAATAGCCTAGAAAAAAAATGTTTTTTGTAGAATTTTGTTGTCATGGATCCATTCCCGCTTGTTATCGTTAAGAGGTCGTTGAATTCCTTCATCGTTTCTGACGCCTGCTCAATCGAATAATTTTTCTTTCATTTTTCGATCAAGTCTCGTAGGGAGAGGACGTTTAATTCCTTTGCCGCCATTTACTTCTATTCTCATTAGTTAGGGTTTTAAGCTTAATATCACAGGTCAAGATGAATTGTGTCCATACCCCTGCTCAGTACACTTCGAATTCCAGTACTCTCTCCACCGCAGAGCCGCATTATATCCCTGGATATTTGGGGTATTTGCCGCAAGGTGAGTGAGTTGTCACCTTCTGCGTTCTGCCTGTCATTGATGGTTCGGTTGACTTAAAAGGATATTGCAGGAAAGTACCGACCTGGACATACCTATGGCATGACTTCTCATCGCGTTCTGCTGGATCCTTGTATCCACATGAGCCCACGCTCAGTGCTGACGAATATTCATCCTGAGCATTGCACGGTAAGTTGCTTACTATACCTCGACCGAACTGAAGCATTTTAATAATCAAAAATCTTTTTAATTTTTTTTCATAGGATGAATTTGGTCGCCCTGGGCTCGGTGCTGATCCCTTCATGCAATCAAAAATGGCTTTAGTAGACAGCCGCGTGAATTCCTTTGGGCGACAACAGTACCTTCCGAATATGACACCGGGATATACTGGTACTCAAAAATTAACAGGATTTTCAAATTGTTCAAATAATTTATTTTTGCTTCTCAGGCTACGTCCCACGGTTCCAGACCATTTTGGGCCATACGTACAGTCCAGCTTGCAACCGTGCTCTTGCTCGTTTTGAACAAGACCAATGGCGTGACCGTCTCTTTAACAAAGTAAACACCCCATCCTGTAGAAGCATGCACAGCGCACAGTAGACAAGGATTTTTCAGTTTTAAACTTTTTCTGATGAACAGGAATTGGAAGCCCTTGATGGGTGGCGTTTCTGCTACAAGACGAAGCCGTGGGAATCCCCTGAAGTAATTCGTCCTGACAATGGAGATCTCCAACAGTTCCCCCGTACTCCATGCAACCCCCAAGCAGCATTCCAAGGAAGCATGGCTAGCTCTCAACCGCGTAGTGGGGGCTGTGGTTGCTCAGGTTAACTACCCCTCTCCCCCTCCCCCATATCACATCCACAAAAATCATAATAAGCAAAAATTTGAAATGAAATTAGAGACTTAAGCCAATGTATTGCCTTTATGGATTGAACACCAATTTAAAATAGCGATTAAAAAAGTTCAACTTCATCCAACGCCGTAGGTTTTCTTTTCCATTTCCTTGAATTTCATTGGCCAAAGGTAAGAATTCTACTCTATTTTTAAGCCATGAAAAAAACCTATGGCGTTGGAGATGTTGAACCCCCAATTAAAATTATTTTCCTTAATTTTTCAGGTGGTGGAGGTGAGACAAGAATATTGAGTCCGGACAGCACACGATGTGAGTACGGGGAAAAAAGGATCTGGGGGCTAGCAACAGAGAAGCGGCTAAACAAAACCTGCGGACACGAAGTTTTCATAAATCCAAATGCCTTTATGAAGTAAATTCCAAATTAGATTTATTAGGTACTCCAAGTTAAAAATTTATTACTTTATTTCTTTTCTTTCTGTTCAGACCATTGAACCGACTTCAAACCGTGTACAAAGAGTGCGAAGGAATGCTTCCAAACTAGTAAGCTTAACCTGGTATAATGAGGCCCTAATTTTTATAGCTTACGAATAATGGCTTTGTTTTACAGCAACGGCCATGTCCCTGGAGAGCTTTTCCGATTCGGCAAAACCTTTGGAACGTCCACACGGAATGCTAAGCGATCTTTAGAGAAGCCCTTCCCATCCCCTCTTTGCTTCCCCCTGAAGCTGTGATTTAAGCGGAAAGCTCAAAATACCCTTTGTTCTTTCAAAATTCTGATAACGGGACTCAAAATTCTACAAAATTGGTCTAAAAATAAATTCTAGGTTTATTTTTCTAAGAAAAAAGTTTCAGTTAAGTACAAGGCTTTCTCATTAGCCGCTTATGGGAACTTTGTTTTTTAAGTACAAGGGGGTTAAATTTAGCCAAACAAAGGAAGATAATGAAAAATTACAAATCCGATGTAAATATTTTTATAGCCTTGCTTTTGTTTAGTAAAATGCATAAGGGGAGTTAGGATTTATTAACTGTTTACCCAATAATTTCTGCCTCAGTAGCCATTTAGAATTAAGAAGCAGTGTAGCTGAGTCTTGTAGTTAGTGAATTTTACCATACGATGTCCCAGGAAAATCCAGGCACAGGATCACCATCAGTAGCTAATCAGGATCCAAATGGATATGTACTAATTCCTTAACACAAAAAAGTCCAATAACTTCGGCTGATCATTCGATCTCCAGCTCTCCAGGAGCTGAGTAGGATGAAGATCCCAGCCGTCTCTACTTCAGTTCATCAGAGTGAGTGACTAATCTCTCTATTGTTCCTTTCCTATTTTTCAGCTTCGCCTCCTCGAGATCTACCTTGCTGCCAGGGACGCTATGGAAGCAATTAAGAATATGAACGGGGCGGCGTGGAACATGGACGATTTGCATGATGCACTAGTAGTGATGGAGGTCGAGGCTGGAGTGGAAGACCCAGGGCAGGAACCAGCAGCGGAAGATGACTGGTATGTGCCACCCCCAGCATTGCCTCAATGTCCCACGTGGAGAGGGTGCAGCATGCTAAAGCGACGAGCCGAAATCTGGCGCGTCGCCATTGCTGAGAAGTATAGGAGATTCAACAATGACTTGCCGGCGTATCCCTTCAGGCCGTATTTATTCTCAAGCACGGCATACGAAGTTCGAAGCGTAAGCTCCTGACGAAGAATCACCCCTGCAGGCCTGAATTTTATTTTCTAAATTTTTTATTTTCGATCTTTGTAGCTGGAAGGTCATGTGAAGGCTAAGCATAGAATTAATCGTGTATGCCGAGCAAGTCCTGGAACTGAGAGCGATACACTGATGGCGATTCTGGTAGTCGGAACTGGGAATTCACTTGAGCTAGAGGACAGACCGACTTTCTGTAATTTTGGTGTCCGGCATGAAGGATCAAGCCTTAAAATATTTTGGATTGTTATATTTACAGATGAGACTATTTTTCCAAATGAAACAGGGAAGTACCTCCATGTCACATCCAGTTCTTTCCTCTGCTCCATTGGGAATAGAGTCGAACGAGGTCTATCTTGGTTCTCAGATTTCAATATGGAAGACTCCGTCACTCAAGCACAGTGTGTTCCAAAGGAAGAGTCATTAGGAGACATTTTCGGTCTCTCACCTGAGGAATTTTCGGCTTCCAGTTTTATTCCAACGGACTTCTACCAAGGAATTTGCATCCCTTTGTATCCATTCCTCCAGTTCGAGAGTTTCTTTATTCAAGCTGGAGCCAATGAAAACGTAAGCTCTGATTCAAGAATTCAAGTGACAGACTGTAAACTGATTCTTCATACAGAGTTTCAAAGGAGACGAAACTGAGGGTTCAGAACTCAGCGTCAAAGCTCTAATAATTTTCCAGTACATCTATGATAACGAGTTTGACGATTTTGTAGAGAGAGAGTGCCTAGCGTAAGCTAAAATACACACCTGGCCATATCTTGACTGAGACCTGACTGACACTTCTCTCTGTTATTTATTAGAAGCAAGGCTCTTCTTATTGGCGGAGTAGTAGAGGACCTAGGAATCAGTGATTGTAAGTCAGAGGTCATGGCCTGTGGGTGGAAAATTCGAGCGAGCGCTGACGTTCTAATCGAAGTGTTTGGCCTTGACACCACACAGTGGGATCCTAGCGTCAACAGCCCAGGATATCAAATTTGGGAACAAGAAAATAAAGTGTTAAGAGCAAACGTAAGTTTCACCTAGACTCTTGGATTGAGCTTTAATGAATTTTTTTTATATTTAATTGTTTTTTTGATTTACAATTAAATAATTTACAGCTGAAGAGATTTTTCGCTGGGAAGGAAAATGGTTTTATTCTCATCATGTTCGATCAGGGGAAGAGGATCATTGATTTAATTCTTCGGTCAGTTAAAACAACGGTTTCAACCCTTGGGATTCAAGTTATAAGCGGTCCGCTCATGTTTAATGGGAAAAAATTTGGAGCTAATCCCAGTTCAGAAAATCCTCAGACTTCAAATAAATACAAAAGGTATGACGTTAACCTTGCTCTTCTCCTTGTGGCCTATTGACTGATCTCAAATTTCCAGAGTTAATTATTGGGGATCTAAAAATTAATTATATGTTTAAACTCCCAGTTAATTTATTTATTTATATCCAGACAATCACCTATTTATATTTTTATACCTATGAACTATGAAGCTCATTTTTACGTCTTCCTGAATGAATTCCTGAGCAAAATTTTTATCAGTAGGCAAAGAACTGTAGATTTCTATTTTCGAGCTTATTATTTAACCCAGTTTTGCCACCAAAGCCTCAAATCTTGCTTTCAGCACGCCCGGGCCTTATATAATTAATTACTTTGAACAAATGAAACTGTTTATTTCAAATAGCACGTTTGACTACTGTTAACTGTCAAATAAAAAAGGACATGACTCAGGACTTAAGCTTGTTTACGTCCTATCACATCTTCCGTTTTCAAATTGCGAAATAAAAAGACATGAATGACTAATTTTCTTTGTCCAGTCGGTTTTCAGAGAGCCAGCTTTTGTTTCCGCAGTGCTTGCATAAATTAAATTTGATAGTAGAATTAATAGCCTGTGAATGTGTAGCAAGAGTCTCAAGTCCCCACCCATTCATCTTGCATCTTCCTTCAAGATCAGCTTTTGGCTGTTAGGATGAAAAAAGTAAAACCATCAATGCGTGATTTTTATTTCCCATCCCACGATCCCACGGACTTGAAACTGAAGTCGTCAGTCGAGCTTCCTCCTTCAGCCACACTATTCCCTTCAATTAATTTATTAGAGGTTCACAGTCCGCGTTTCTCCATTCACTGATACTGTTTGCAACGACGCCGTATAATCTTAGGATTAGTTTTCATTTTAAAGATTTTAAAGTTCTCCAGATCGTTGTGTCCAGTGCACAGTTGTGTAGACTTCGGATTGAGTTACCTCGATACCTGGATTTCGACGTAAGCGTATTTTCATTAGAACCCCTCAAAAAATTGCTCTTGGCCATTTAAAAGAATTTAGCCGTGCTGGCGATTTAATGTATCTGGATTTATCGGCTAATCGATAATATTGAAATCCATTTTCTCAAAAATAATTTCCTCAATTTCACTCTCAGTATACAGTTTTTAGCTGAAGAATTATCTTTTCAGCAATCATGCTATGCGTAATATAAAAAGATTCATCCTTTCTTTCAGATTTACAGGTGGATGCACTTTTGTGAATAATTAACTTAAGCTAAATAGACGCCCTCATCCAAATTATTCTAATTTTAAGTTACGCAATTTTATAAAATCGAAGCTAGTGACTCCGCCAGCTTAGAATAGAAGCAAAGAATAGATAGCATAGAACCTTCATGGCTTTTTTTTTCGAAGAAAAGAAAAGTGACTTGCGAAAATTAATTTATTTTATGGAGGAACGGAAGTTCGTGTTGATTGCTATCAGAAACTGAACTTTAAAAAATAGCTTCCTTGGTATAATACCAAGCGTATATCGGTATGCGAATACCAATGGTATTCGCAGAAATAAAAAGTTTTTGCAAAATGCAACCTCATCCCACATCCCAGTTTTTGCAACATATGGCAAATTAATTAATTATCCTTGGGGCAAGAAACCGTAATTAATAGGCAGGAAAAAATAATTATGCTTTGCTCTTCCGGTTTTTGTAGTGTTAAATAATATTTCGGCGGGTGAAAGCTACAAAATTTTCACACGATTTTTCTAGTAGTTATGTACTCATGTGTATACATTCCTTGAATTAATTTCGAGATTTGGGGTTAACATGGCTGAAGAAATTTTTAGTTTATTTTTCTTATGCTTGGAGGGTCGGACTTTAACTCTAAAAAACTCAGGGTCAGAAATGAGTCCACTTGAAAAACCGTGGATGACCTTCGGCCTGTACAAAAGTTCAGTATATCGTGAGAAAATCATTTTTCACGCATGGAGAGCGTTAGCAATAAATCTTCAGAAACACACATCAAGATTAATCACGTATAGCAAAATCCAAAAAATAATTTCTACTTTCACACATTGTTATCGCTAATACTCAAATTCCCAACGGCTGACTGAGCATTTCTGAATCCTAAGCCATCTAGAGCGCTGCGGTTGATTTCTAATATTTATTTTTCACGGATTGATGATGTTACATAATAATTAATTAATTTTCTCTTACAGAGTCTCTCCGCTCATGCTCACCGAATTGAGACAAAGGTTTCAGGAATAAGAGTCTAGGGAAACCCATAGCGGAACAGTGACTCAAGAAAGCGGAGAGGTCATTCCACCCCTTGGCTCTTGCCCTTTAAAATTCAAGTTTACGGTCACTCAAATTCCCAAATTACCTCAAAAAGCAAGAAATGGGTGTTATGAAGGTCCTGGTCTTATTTTTAATGGGATTAAATCTCTCAACGAGCTTACCGACTCCCACCAGGCGAAACGACAATCCCCCCGTAGAATTACACGCCATTAATAATGGTGTAGCTGAGTCACCAAAGAACTACGGTCTGGAGCCATACCAGCTACAGTTCCAGGAACCCCAGCCTCCACCAGCCCAAGCTCACCATAATAATTTCTATCCCGTCAGCTCATCAGGTACACGCTACCCAAATTCAGGGCACGCAGGAATTGAGCCACTTCCTCATGGCTACCGACACCATCACGACCAGGTTCACCGCCATCGCCCTGACCAAATTGGGCGACTTGACTACGACCCATTTTATTTCTCAGCGAAGAACGGTGGCGTCATTGGAGGAAATACCCGGACACGTCGAAACTCGAAATTCCGTGATATTTTTACAAATGAAATCGGATCCAATGATTTTTTCAATGAAGACGTCCATTTCTTCCGTCGTGAGAAACCAGCTGGAAACTTGGGGCGAGGTGGTGACGCGTCCGTTGAATCGATTCGGTTCAGTGAGAAGGACGCTCAGAGACTTCCGCTCCATCGCGAACTTCCGCCTCGTCCTTCCTACTTGCCTGCCAATAGGAATTCATTCCCAAGACCAGGTGACAGTAGTCGCGAGTACTTATCTTCAGCATCCCATCGTCCTTCAGCCGTAAGAATCTTAATTACCAACTGAAAAAAATCTTTGCATGCCTAAACTCATTAACCATCCGTCATCCCGTGTGGGGAAGTTGAGCTGTCACAATGTCACACCTGGAGGTTGCTAGGGTTCAGTGGAATTTCAGCCAAGTTCATACAATCAGGGAAGTGACCTCGTGAAATGTTGATGATGGGGTCCCGCTATCCTAAAACTGTCAAAATTTGAAAAAAAAAATTATTACGGTTGTGAGGAATCATGTGATGAATCAGAGCAAAAATGAAGGCATTTCTCTGACTTTTTGAGCATAAACGTCTGGTGGTAAGACAATGGGTTGTGGTTAGCCAGGCAAAGATGCAGATTTAACGTACGGTTTAATGACACTCTGCTATGGTCAATGGTGGGTGACGACCGCGGAAAATTCCTATGAGGAATTTCCCTACCTCAACTTCTCAAGGGTTGAGTTATTGATTTTTGGCATTAAAACAGTTTTTGGTCTGATAGATAAATTAAAACGAAAATTAAGAAGTGAATTTTTCGATTTTTAGATTGACGATCGGGTCCATTACTCCCGCCCCTACTCCAACCACCTTGACCCATATGAGAACAGTCGAAAACCCGCCCATGGGATTTTCCCAAAGCTCTTCGTCCCTGAAGGACGCTATCCGCAAACCCGCTACCCCAGGGAACCCATTGAAGGCTGGAGCGTACAAGTCGGGACTCAGCTCCAGGTTCATGACGATGGAAGGGAAAGAAATCCGTCAAGGTTCTACGTCCGAGATGAAAAACCTGCCAATATTCGACGGTACCCCCACCGTTACGACTATGTTCGGCAATAGAGCTAATAATTAATCAGTATTTTGTCGTTGTTAGTTATTTTAGGCCTAAAAATCACTTATTCTTTTTTACACATGCTAGTTTTCGTCAGGTGGTAAGAATTTTACTCGTCCCATGATTCTTTGAGTTTTAGATTCCCATGATAATTACGGATTTGGTTCAGTTAGCACATAAGTGAGCAAATGGTTGAGAACTTTGATATTAAACTTAGCTGAGGATCAGTCTTGAAAGAAGATGTTGCTAAGGTGGGTATCTGTCAGTTTCTTCATTTCCTCTGCAAAGACAAAATGAGGAAGGGAAAAGTGACAGTTAGTGACCACTGTGTTGATGCATAAAAAAAATGACTCACCGTCAATGTCAGTAAGATTGTGTGAAGTCTTGAGGTTGAACATTGCATAGAATTCTCTACCGTTGGATGTTTTGGCAACTATCCATGGACAGGGTTCTCCGACCATTTTTACAATGATTTCACCATTTTCTGGTACTCTGAAATAGCAAATATAAAAAAAAATCTTGAAATCCTCCAACTTTAAAAATCATAAAATTCCTGAAACTTTAAAAATCGTAAAATTCTTAAAGATTTATATAAAACTTCAAAAATTCCTCACTCTTCTAAATTCTCTTTTAAATTTGCCAGCATTCTATAGGACTCAAGCTCGTACTGTGGACTCGGTGACATTTTGACTGCCATATTGAGGCTATTGAAATAGAGAAACTTGACGTTCGGTGGTACTGTATCAGCTGGAGAGGACTGGAAACTGCTTGCAAGGCCCATGAAGGAATTTGCAAATCCTGAAGAGCTACTACTGGAGAAACTGCTAGAGCTATAATCCCGCGCTAATAATTTTGCGAGGGGACCAAGTTTCAAGGTTAAGAATGAATCCAGGTCGTCCATAAACTCCGGGTCCATTCCATCAGTTTCTAAATTTAAGCAACAGTTAGACATAGTCATTATAGCTCCTGAAACTTAATTTTTTTTACCATTGAGAAAAAGAGTCATAAAGGATTGGTCCGCTTTGTAAACTAGCAAATGGTATCGGTTGCGAGACCGCTGGAGAAATTCTGGTGCTATTCTACTTGTTCTCCGTGATGATGGAGAGGCCGTGAAAAATGAGTCCATGGAACGTTCCTCGTCACTTTCATTGGCTCCGTTGGCATGCTCAAGGGTATCTCCGTTAGCACCATGGCCATTTGACTCAGACGGTAGGGGTGATGAGTCAAAGAGTGAAACATGTGATCGTTTCTTGACGATGAAACCAAACGTTGACTGCTTCCCTGGCCCAGATAACAAATGTTGGGAAAGTACTTCTTTCACCAAGTATTCGTATAGTACTTGAATATCCTTCTGCCCAATTCCTGTCCTGAAAGAGTATTGCAAAATTCAAGCAACCTTATGGGAACGGCAAACCATGGGTGATGACTTGCCATATTAGCTTGTCTCCTTGGAGTAGGAGTACTCGCTGGATTTGTGGGAATGTCATTAAGAGCTGATTTATGAAGCACTGAACTTTAAGAAACATATGACGATCCACAGGAAGAAACTGGAGACCGTGGAATATTTCCGCAATACCACAATGGTTCGTTTGGACTTTGCTTAAATTCTATTCATAAAAAGCAGAATACTGTCAAAATACTGTCAAACTCATGCTTGCGTGGCGACTTCCTTACGGCTTGGAATGACTTTCTCAAAGCTTCCTTCAAGGCTTCTACTCCTTGAACTTTATAAACTGTATCAAGTTTATCATAACGGAGTGCGAACTTTTGGTATAAATTCTCTAATACAGCTTGGAAGACGTTCGTCTGGACTTTGTCATCATAGTAGTCAATCAACTCAACTCCATCGGGACCGGGGCGTATCACAGAAGGGACTGACAATACCTTAACAGCAAAAAAAAGTCTAAATGAACAACCTAATTGAACTGTAACTGACCGAACTGAAATTAGTAGTACTTTCTTACCATAGCTAACCAGTAATCCTCTTCAGGCTGAAGAAAGACGTACCGTAGCTTCTGAGTATGAAGCGCTTCACATGGAGCGTCACAGTTAAAAGTCCTGAAAATAGAAACGCGTTCCAGAAAAAAATTAAATACAATCCAAGAAGTTACCAATCCTTAGCCGTGTTAATTTCTTACTCTGTAAACCGAATAATTGCTTCACAAAGCCCAACATGCTTTAGCTGCGTGTCCACGTGAGTATCCGAAGGATAGTAGTAGAGAACTTTACCCAGCTCCTAGAAAAATCAATTAAATATTACAACATATTAAAAATAGAAAATAAAGGCTGAATTTCTTACGTCATCGTGGTCATTTCCAAAGCTGGGATTAAAAATGAAGAATTCCACGAGTTCAACGCTTCCCCTTGAACCAGAGGAGCCAGGACTGTCCATTTGAGGGAACAGACGAATCTGACACTGAAAAGCTTTCCCTTGACCTTTTTACAGATAAACTTTAACCTTGACACTCTACACGACAACAAAACCTTAACGTAAACACGAACAGATGATTTTTCACTTAAAAAAACAAGGGGAGGTTTTCAATGTGTCGAAATTCCCGCATTTTACCTGCAAAAATAAAAGGAAATAAAAAAACCTGGAATTCCTAATAATTCTGGAAGTATAATCAATTTAATTAGCAATTATGCAATAAAAAATTGTCAGTTTTCTACATTTTTTTTAAACAGATTATTGAACAAGTGTACAGCAACGGAAAGCAAATTAGATTTGCAGCCGCAGCTAGAACGTTTATTTTTTTTTTACCATTATTACTCCTCCTAAACGATAAATATAAATTAAATTTAATTTTAAATCGCAAAAAACTTTTGGATTTAAAATTATTACAATCCTTGGATATAGTAATTAAGAGCTGAGCATAAGTCTTTCTCAAGAATTAGCTAAGCACCCGCAATTAAAGTTTTAGTTTCATTTTGAATATTCAATTTGCTTTTTCGTAGTTAATGATAACAAAAGCTTAAGTTAAACACGATAATGGCGTTGTTGGTCCTTCCTTCATTAGCTCTGACCTCTAATCATCATCCCTCTAATAAAGCAAAAAAGGCTACAATATTTATATTTACAAGTGTAATTTTTTTTAAGTAAGCACTTAAATCCTGTACTGTTTTTGCAAACTAGTAGTACACAAAATTGATAGGGAGGCCTGTGGATTAACAGTCTAATTTAAATAAAGTGAATTCGATGATTTCCTTAACTACTAACGAAAAAGGATTGTGATTGGAGTAGAGTTTAACCGAAATTCATTGAAAAAATACGGAGGACTAAAATTAACTTAGCAATATTTACCTTTTCTTCTCAGAAATCACAACTTACCATTTTCCGGTGTATCACTACAGGGTTACTAGCTTACTAATTGGTTTATTCTCTGCGTGGATTGATTTAGAATTTTGAGGCGTGGTTTCTACTGATTGAGGATAGAACGGATTTCTTTGTGCATATGACAGAGGAAATCGACGTAGGAGGCATGGCCGTCGACACTACGATCTTCGACAAGGAATTTCTTCATGACCATTTCCAACTTGTCTCGCTGTCGGATAACGGTAAGCTAGAAAAAAGATTAAGATTTCATTAACAAATGAAAAATGAGACTACTACATGAAAATTGCCGATTCTGGTACTTACTCTCATGTGCCTATTACGTTCAGTTCGTAACTTCCTAATCAGAGATTTCAGCCGAAGTGACTCATCTGTGGTAATGTGATCCGGAAGTTCAGTTATCGTCTCTGCATTCAACGCCCCAAGGTTCGGGACCCCAAAGATATCTGTGAGCCAGTCAGGACTTATAGCACCTCCAATCCACAAGAAGATGTATATCCCAGTTTCTAGAAATTTAAAAATAGTAAAGAAAAAATACATTAGTTTCACAGAATACGCTGATGAACTGTTTAGGCTCTGTTGGATTAGCTTACCCAGAAAATAAGCAGAATCGTCACGTAGCTTTTCAACTGAACATCGGACAGGGGTGGGTGAGACGCCCGCAGGGTCAACTTCAGGCCCGGCCACAGGCAGGAGCTGAGGATAGAAATGATGAACAGTCGTCTCCACTCCCATTGTCATCACTGTGAACATTGTCCAGGAACGGTCATCAGGCGTTAGCTCTTGTCCACCAGCAAGAGCATCACTCCGTAAAATACAGCTAACGTACAATGGAAGGAGTTTTAAACATTCTGGTAATATCAGCTGTCCAGGCATAGAAGGATTGGCACAGTGTTTCCGGTATGTTGCCAGCATTTGAGAACTCCTAGATTCAAAATTAAAAGAAAATTGAATTATTTAAGCAAAACTAAGGGATAATAGAGTCAAAAACTTTTTCTCAATTCAAACCCACCTCTGAATGATTCCATCCTTCATTGCCTGCGGCGTGGACTCAATTGATCTGGAAATAGCTTGTTTTGCTAGGAAGTTAATGATAGTGTCTAATTCACAGTTTCGGTACAAATCTGCCATTTGAAGGCAAGTATTCAGTGCTAAATTGTGAACCCTTAATCTCCGCTGACCTAAAATACGACGAAAGAATGAAATATTTGTTTACTGGAATGAATTTTATTATTATGAAATGAACGTACCATAAATTGATGTGTAGAGAAGTGCGACTTGAATATAAACTCCGTCTTCATCAGTAAGCTTATCATCGTGCTTCACTTCTACTGCAATGCTCTTACTAGAGTCTACGGCAGCAAGCTCAACGTCTGTGCTGTTTGCCATGTAAAAATGACCGAAGAAGTCTGTCGGACGGACTCCTGTAGATGTACGTACTCGCATTACGGCATCAAATCCGGTAGACCTTCCTAAGTGCAGTGTAAGCTCCCCTATTACACGCGGTCCGTCCACGTCAGCCTTAAAAAATTAAAATGAATCTCTATTTCATAATGAGTATATATTTATTTACTCACCTGGAAGTATGTGTATTTGTTTACAGACCCGCCGGTGACCCGAGCCACCTGTCCGATGGTAGCCACATCTATATACGAGTTGTTGAAGAGGTACAGGTCAACAGAAACACCGTTCCCAACACACTCTTGAGCAAGGTTGTTGTAATAGGTCGTTTGTGGTGTAAGAATGACTTTTTCCTTATCAGTACCTAGGAGTCTTCGATCACCTTCCCGATTTTTCAATTTTCCAGGTGCATTCTCTGACGTCGGAAGAGAAGAATGAAATACGAGGACTTTTCCAACACGGTCAGAAGCCTGTGAAGTAAAAAACAGTCAATCCTAATTAATCTTCTCAAGGAAGAAGGTTTTAAATTTATTTTTACCTTCAGAGCTTCCATTCCACCTTGAACAGCTGCTGCAAGCATTCCTTCCGTTTCCTCCGTATCAGCAAACATGACTGGAATTTGAGTCATTAGATTCTGAATTGAAGTAGTACCCTCTGCTCGCGGGACCAAAAATCCATCGAGTATCGGCATAAACATATCCGAAACATCAGGCACGATTACCATTTGTGGCTGAGCCAGAGTCGGGTCAATATTGTAAAAATGGACCTGGAAGGAGTGAAGCATTAATCTTCTAAGCTCCGTTTGCTCAAACTTAACCTTTCATTAATTTAATGCTCACCTTGGTATTGTAGGTAATGAACCCGACGGGTGTATGCGGTGGAAGTGACTGAAGAAGGGTAAGTATGTTAGCACAGAGTAAATTCACTAATCCGGATTTGATGTTATTGTAAGAGACGTCAATGGCGAAGATGTATGCGGGCTCTTTAGGAAGTGTATTGTTCTAAGGAAATGAAATTTTGAAACGAGTCGTTATTAGCTGACTTTTAATTGTTCAATTTAAGATGGAATAATGCTTACCCTGCAGTATTCAATCGTAGCCATAAACTCATAGGAACCACGCCACAATTCTGGTCTGTCCCACTTATCAGCCCTCTGTCCTGTGTGGTCCAGGTGCTGGAAGTATTCTGGCGGTACTTCAGTGGTGGCCTTACAGAGAAGACACTGGAATCTCCTTCCCCCATCAATAAATTGCATTAAAGGTGACATATATGCTTTACAACGAATACATCGCACAGGACCCACGGCTCCCAAGTCCACGCACATCAACGGCTGCTCATCTGGAGCTGGATTTGCAAATGGATTTATCTGTAATAAAACACAAAAAACAGTGATAACATGAAAATAGTTTAATATTTGAAGAAAATATAATCTCCCTTTTCACTTACAACAAGAGCAAAGGGCACAGCTGTTTGCTTCATCATATCCGGCTGAGCAGGGACCGAGTACATCGTGGAACGAATAAAACGAGGACTCGAGTTTCCCTGGTCATCTACTTGGAATTTTGTAGTGACCAATGGAGGAAGGAGACCTCGCTGGTTCGTTTGAAAGACGCCACCTCGCATTTGCTGATCTTCTTGCATAACGCTTATCTTAAATTGAGAAAAGAAACAGCTGATTATTTAATTTAAATAAAGAGCAATGTATATTAGAACATACTGGTGAAGGCATTTGCTCTGGATCTAATTTCCTCCCTTGATTTGGAGCAGGTTGTTGAACACCAGGTCCATATGGACCAGGTCCCATCGCTCCTTGCCCGCCATAGGGTGGTTGCATTTGATTACCAGGCCCAGGGGGTAACATTTGACCACCAGGACCAGGTGGCATCATCTGACCAGGACCAGGCGGCATCGGCTGACCAGGACCAGGAGGCATCATCTGACCACCGGGACCACGATGATTCATTTGAGCACCAGGTGGTACTTGACCCGGCATTGGGGGACCTTGAGGATATTGAGGGTACCGTTGCTGCTCTCCAGCATTAGGTTGGGGTGGCATACCGTGTGAGGGTCCATTCTGCGTAGGTGGATAAGAAGAACCAGGTCCCATCTGCTGTGGCCCTGTTTGCTGTGGATAACTAGGATATCTCTGTTGTTGCTGTCCTGGTGGTCCAGGCATAGGTGGTAGCATACCACCAGCATGTGACGGCCCATTCTGGACAGGTTGTGGCGGAGGGTAACTACCCAGAGGTTGTCCCTGCTGAGGTGGTGCTGTTTGTTGTGGGTACTGAGGATAGCGCTGTTGCTGATGCTGTTGCTCTGAAGGCTGTGGCGGTAACATGCCTTGTGATGGTCCATTTTGCATAGGAGGAGGGTAAGCACCTGGAGCCGGTTGATGCGGCGGTGGTGGATTTTGGTGTTGCTGATACTGTTGGGGATAGCGCTGCTGCTGATCTACATTCTGTGGAGGAGCCATACCATGTGAAATACCATTCTGCATAGGTGCATAGCTTCCAGGGGGACCAGATTGATAGTTTGATTCCAGGTGAGGTGGTGGGACCGTCTGTTGTTGGTGGGGCGGATGTGGGTACCCTGGTCCTGGGCCAGGTTGCGGCTGCGGCGGCATCATCACTGGTTCCACAGGCTGAGTACTGCACAGATAGTAAAGAAGCAGTTAAAGATTGACCTTTTGAACAATGATAGTCTAAGCTAAGCAAATAAATTGATTGTTGACTTACTTTTACTTTTTGACAAGAGAGAAATCTTCAGAATTCCACGTCAGCGGGGCCTATGCTCTGCCACGTACAGATTCAATGAGTTTCATTTGCGGGAATATGGGAAGGAGATCAAAATAATCATACCCAGGATTCTGACTGCAAAAATCTGTAAAAACAAAAACAAAAAAACGGTTCTTTTTTTGGAAAATTCTACTTATACTTTTGCTTTCAAATTCTGCAGCTATGTCCAAGGAATATTTATAAGGAAGTAACAGTGTAAGTAAGCGAAATCGAAAAATTAGAAGCCACAACAATGGTCCTTGTGCTTGCTATTACTTTGAGGCGTCGTCAGAGGCGTCCAAGCCAAGTCACTTGAGTTTTAACAGGTGAATAAAAATGCCAATAACAAAGACTCCTTAATTTTATACCAGGAAGATACGGGTCGATATAGTAAACGGACTTGTGAATTACTAATTTTCTTATGTAGGAATTTGACTTGTTTCAAATTATTGTTTGGAAATGAGTGCACCCTTCAAATCCCTCAAAATTGTGCTGTACTGAGGAATGAGGTGTAAAGGAACAGGTGGAGCGAGAAAAGCTACGAACAGGTTAGCAGAGCTAGCAAATGTTTTTCTAAAGAAATTAAGCGTTAGCGTCTTATCACAGGGAAGGTAGTTACATACATCCTTTGTTTCTAAAGTTCAAGATAATGGTCTTGAATTTTCCAAAAACCAAGGATCCCAGAACAATACCATTACCGATTGCTCCCTGGTCCGGTACAACTGTAGCTGAAGATTCTTACCCCGGCGCAGCTTTGGATAGGATCGATTGGGGAAGGTCGCTTTTCTAAATTCGAATTGATTTGGCCCTTGGAGGTCACCAAAAGTCAATTTTACTTGAGCTTACGGGTTTAAGAGAGTAAGGGGTTCATCAAAAGCCCTTGACCCGGTGATTCTATAAAGGTTTTGGAAATGAAATAAAAAGGTGGACTTTTTCAATATTAGGACGCTGAAACATTCATTTTCGTCAAAGAAGGCTCCTGCCATTTCCTCGTTGTCGATGTTTCTTCTCACTCCGCTCCTCTGTAATTGTAATCCAACTAACTCCCAGAAGGCCGCCATTTCTGGTATTTAGGGAGAAATAAGCAAACCTTCCATTTTCATACTAAAAATTGTATTCATCGACTATTATATCCTACTGAACAGTTTTCTGTGCTTCAGCATTGTCTGTAAGTTCATAGCTTTATTTTTAAATTAGTAGTTAAAAAAATTGAAATTAAGCTGTTTAAACATCCCATCTTCTCAATCTGAATTCAATCTGAGAATTGGAAGAAACGTTATTCCTGGATATGTTGAATGGATTTCAGGCTTTTCAGCAGACCCGGCGTCCATGATGGCCACCGTCCTCATAAGGGTAGAGGAGAAGCGGAAATGGAGCTCTAACACTCAAGGCCTCACACAAATCTGAAATCAAGGCCGCATGCTCATTCAAGCCTGAATCTTCTTCCGCTAAAACTCCAGCATAGTAGAAGCTACTAGAAGCATTTTGAAAATACTCGATGGGCATGGGCTGGACAGTTGGTGGTGGTGGTAGAGCGCAATACTGGTCCAACCTCAGGATTTCTCTGACTGAGCTTATCATCCTGTTACCCAAAGCATCTGTTCCTTGGACGTAGGCATAACGAGTCCTTGTATTTTCCTCTTCCTGGGCTGCTGCTTCACAGATAACCTCTACTGGATACTGCTGAGCTTCAACTGAATGAGCAACTACTTCAAGGAAACTGGCTGCCTCCGTGGCTGCCGAGTCGTCAACAGCATAAACCCCAAAACTTATTTGTCTACCATTGCTCAATGTGGCTGGGAGGCGGAGCACAGGGTTCAAGGAGGCGGTTTTTGATAAAACGTACATCATGTCCACAACGGGGATCTGAGAATTCCCTCCGGCCTGAACGCTCGTCGTACGGACGAAAGGAACAAGGGTACCAGCTTCAACTGCCGATGTGCTGTATGGGTGATCTGGATTTCGATGAAGGCAAATAATGAAGGAACGGGGTGCTTGGCTTCCAACTTGCACCTCCAATTCCACTACAATCCAAGAAAAGCAGAGGCCGTCCAAATTAGAGTGCATGCGCCTGATTCTGTAGATCTCGGTGGGGCTGAGTCCTGGCAGGGATTCCATTCTCAATTCCTGATAAAGCAAGAAAATAAATTACATTAACATCGCCCCTGGCTACTATTGCAATAAATTAAGAAATGGCAATGGCTATTTCGGTTTTTATATAATTTACCTTTTTACCTGATTTCTTCCACCGCAAATAAGAAAATTGATGNTGGCTATTTCGGTTTTTATATAATTTACCTTTTTACCTGATTTCTTCCACCGCAAATAAGAAAATTGATGAATTGCAAATGGCGGATTTGCCGTTTTAGAAAATACCACCGTGGAAAATACTGGATTTTTAGAAATACTAAATTGAACACAACAGGAGAGAAAGTCAGGCTGGATGAGGGCAAGGAAAACAAAGAAAGAAAAATTCCTTTTGATTCCAGAAAATCTGCGGTAGTAATGACCTTTAAAAATTCTCCTGCCATCATCGGCAGTTAAGAAAGTTCAATGACCTCTAGTTCTCTCAATTCTGCAAACAAAAAGTCGCTTCTCAAGAAAAAATCTTACCACTGTCACCCTTTTATTTTTAATTGAATTTTTTTTCTGACTAGAAAATTAATTACAATATTAATGTTAAAGAAATATAAATTATGACTTAGGAAAATGACTGTTAGAATTCACACTTGGGCCAACTTAGTAGTAGGACATCAAATTAAACTTCATGAGGCGAGTTTTTCCCATTAACCGTTCCGGTAACAGAAATGGAAAATGCTATTGAATTAGTTAAACAGTTTGAGGATAGAAGCATTGAATTCTCCATCCCGGCACACCTAGCATCTTGGGCTACAATTTTCTCGTCTTCGTCAGGTGAATTAAATGATGAACTTTGAGCTTTATCTCCGATTTCCGTTTCCGTGTGGCTGAGACCTTGAAATTGAATAAGAAATACCCTTGAATCTTGAATCTTTATCTTTGGCTTTTAAAGTGAGCAGACGCAGATCCTTAAGCATACCCTCACTGACAGTCCAGACTTCAAAATTTCCAGGTAGAATTACCCTCCGAAATCTCTTGACTATTTTAGGGCGTTGGTTTTCATCTTGAAACAAAGCGTCAAATTATAAACTCCGAAAACCAAAAAAAGCAAAAAAGGGAAAAGTAAAAAAATAGATCAAAATTTGTTTAAGTTATAAAAGGAATCTAAAAAGAAGAAACAAAAAGAATTTTTTTTTTTTCAAATTAAAATGAATCTAAAAAAAATGTATAAGCAAATGAATTTTTTTTCAAGAATACAAGGAGGCTGTTCGCACCTGCGCGTTCTTCTTGGGCATCAACGGGGTGTGGGTCTTCATCTTCAGACCAAAATGGAGAAGAGTCGTAGGAGTCGTCAGCCACATCCAATAGAACGTTATCCCGGTCCACCTCCCATTCGCTCTCTTCACTTGACTCCCACGTTGTGACAAATTGTCGACGTGGCCACCTGTATTTACGACGATAGGTCCTGGAACCTATTGGCTTAAAAACCGGACACCTGAGCCCTTTCTTTTGAAAATGCCGTTCAAGGGCTGCTATGGTTTTGGAATGGATAAATTTGTAGGACTCTATGAGGTACTCCAGTCCGAGGTCCCTAAAAATTTTCTTCACTACTTCTGAAGGCTCAATGAGAATGAATTCCTTCGTTGGACGTCCAGGCCGGGTAGTGCTGGATTTCACGACTGTTGAGCTTAACTCTTGCTTGGGTGTCAAGAATGGAAATATCAAGCGCTGCACAGCCTGGCGTCGGGAAGCGTCATCATGTACTTCTGTCACTCCTGTATGCTCTGACGTGAACAGCTTCACCGCTTGACTAGACTTGGCTAAATTGAAAACCAAAAAGACCAGATTCGGATCCCTTCAGGTTTTTAATTTGGATTTTTAGTGATTTTACCAAAAGAATGAGTGATTTTATTTGGTTCAAGCACGCTATGCTCCTTTTTGGTTTTCTGGGTGAGTTCGAAGTAATTGGGGGGTGACCCGAGGTCAAGCCGCTGCCTCTTCCTTGGAACTCCATGTGGATAGGGACATTCTTGTAGTGGAATGCGAAGGGCTATGGAGCTTGGGAGTGTGATGGGGGTAGATTGAAGGCTGAGCTGACGTAATAAAAAAAGAATTTACCTTCAAATCAAATTAAAATTACTCTAAAGGGCCTGAGAGGTGAGTGACCTTTTCGTAACCTACTTGTCGACCTGAAGATGGCGTGAGTGCGCTAGGCATCTTACAACCTGAACCTTTGGAATCCTTTGGTAAATTAAAAATTAAATGAAACTGATATAATATGAGAAGTAAGAATTTGTTTTAAATTGAAACTAATTAAGAAGTGGTAAAAGTTCAACTTTAGATAGATATAATTGTGAAAATTGTAATTTTAAGTGCTGCAAGTCCTCCGCTGTCAATATTTTGTGAACAACTGATGCAGTAACGGTACTTAGCGATTTCCTTAAATACTTTTCTTAAAAAATTAGAAAAATTTGTTAAATGAGCTACCATGACATTCTTGTAATAATTCCTTCCTATGGCTATTATTGCCGGGATCAAACCCAAATTTCTCGGAAGGACTCAGAAATGGCTCAGAAAGACTGGAGAATTGCCCAGATTGACTCTGGCAATGACTAGAAAATCACTCAGAAGTCACTCGAGAAGACTTGAGAACGATATGTAATTTCACGTGAAAGCCTAATTTTGCCGAAAACTCATTAAAAAAATTTTTTAACATAGACGATCGTGTGAAACCCGATAAGTTTGCAGGCTTTTGCTACGCTTCTGACATGGCTTCTCTATTTTTCTTTGTTCTGTCTCTCTCATCCAAAAAGCCTGCATCCTGATCGAGTACGGAGAACGGCCATTTTTGCTTCCTAGAGTGGAGGTTTCTTAAATTTTTTATTTTTATTTAACCATAACCAGGATTTACTCCTTAATAAATTAGCGGCTTGGGATTTAGGGAGTGTCAGCGTTGTTTCAGCGCATCCGAAATAATTTACATGCTTACAGCGCAGGGAAGTGTTAAAGAGGGCTTAGATAAGTTTAATGCTAGACTATGTATACTACACTAATTACAACTACGGCTTCGGAAGCTTTAGGAAAAGAAATAGCTTTCTCTTTTGAGAAAAAATCTAGTAGTTTTTATTCCAAGAGAAAATATCGAAAGAATTTCCAGTGATCAAAATCCATGCTACTTCTAAATCCTTGAAGAACTGACGAGGGTACTAAAAATATGGAATTGATGTACGAGCTACTTGTAATTAATAAGTGTGTGATGAGTGTGAAAGAAAGAAAGAATGAAATCGCGAAACCCCAAATGTGAGCAACGTGACCGGTGGAGTGGAAGCGATGCTGAAGATTAGATTAGAATTCGGGATGGAATTCCAATAACCTGGGAATCGCGTTATCGGTTGATTGAAAATTAGCCTTAGTCAGCTGGAGAATCATATACAATGATAACTACAATTTTCTCATAGACTTAATGCAACTGCACCGCCCGTCATTGACCTTTTATTTTGCA